>JANHFX010007839.1:10880-54892 GCA_027560015.1 Chloroceryle amazona | reverse complement strand
TAGAGAGTATAGAATACACAGTTTTGCTTCTAACCACATAACGATAAACTGGTCCCGGCCCCTCTAACTATGACAGGGGAAAAAAGTAGTATTGTACTCATCTAAACTGTAACAAGTGATCTGGCTTTGCATAAACATTCCACTTTATAGTACACATTTCTGGAAGGTATAACTTTAGTCCAAACATATCTGCTCTGTGTTAAATAATGTGATTGGTGTGGCGATATGTTTGTATTTAGACTAAGAGCTATGTGAAAATCACTGTAATTAAATTTAAATTGCCAGGGGTCCAGTCAGCTACCAGCTGAAAAAATGCAAGTAAAAATGGATCTGTGGAGAAGGAAGTGTAGAGAACTGCACAAAGAGCCCTTATTACAAAGACAAATCAAAAAAACTTTAGTTTTGCACTTCAGTCAGCCTCATTGAAGGGTTGCAAACTATAAAAATCCACTGCATAAGATCACTGAAACGCGAGAGTGTTGTATAAAATAAGCAGATACCTGTTTAACGGTAACACTGGGCAAACAAGCTACATGAATCACTGGAGTAATTTGAATAAAGGGTTAAATACCAAAATGAACATAATCTTTATTTTGTGGCAATTAGGCAAGAGATGGCAATGATTACAGCCTGGGATTAACACCTACAGGAGTTCTCGTCTTTGAAGGAGACACAAAGATCGGTTTGTTTTTCTGGTAAGATCTCTGTTTGTACGTTAAAATGTTTTAGATTGTTAATCTTTTTTTGTTTCTTTTGCACTAGCCAAAAAAAAATATTTGTTTTGGATATGAGAGCACCATTAATATTACGTACCTGCAGAAATATTCTGTAGCATGTCAGTGTTTTTATCGTGTCCAAAAATACCCTTTCTTTTCTTAGCATTTTTGGTAGATATGTTAATAGTCTCTATATTTATGACATTCTAGAGGCAAGTAAAAGGTGGAGTAACTTCAGGATGTTGATTGTTATTATTATTATTATTATGTGGTGGTGTATTTTGCACTAGATTGCTTGGGAGATAGGGTGTCCACCCAGTCAGCAAAAAGGTTTAATAGGGTGTTCTAGCCAACACCTTACTGTTGAAAAAGAAGCAGAAGTGAGAGTACTACTGTAGTTTTTACATGTAATTTGGGCAGACTTTGCATTAAGTAAATGTCTCTGTGCCTGGTAAAGGGCAGAAATGTCCCTTCCTGCCCATCACTAAGGATATCTGTCAGATACCTTTATAACATCCCACAGTTTCTTAGAAGCATTCTGCCGTGAATTTGCAGGATTTTACATTGAATAAAGCATAAGGTGGAGAACCTTCTAGGTAGTGTATTTGTGTCTGGGTGCAGGGGCATTTATGGATTAAGCAGCTCTCTGTTCTGTAGTTCCCATCCAGTCTTCCTCAACTGTATACAAAGAGCAAGTAGGCAGATGATTAGGTGAATTTCATCATAGGAATAGTTAGTTTGGGTTAGCCCAGTCCAATTTTAAAACCTTCTCAGAAAGCACTCTCTTTGTAACAGAAATACTATCTGTGTTTTTTGTCCCTCCACCATCAACATACCTCTCAGTGAGTTACGAAGAGTTAGATGTGACCTGCTTTTTCTGTTCATCTTGCAGGCCAAAGATAACAAGGCTTGACTTCAAGAAAAACAAACTCACTCTAGTTGTTGTTGAAGATGATGAACAGGTAGATAAGCATCTGTTTCATTACATCTCAGTCTTGATTATACAGTGCTTGTTTGCGTACTCCTGATCTCTTTCTCGATATTTAAGTTTTGAGAACTAATGCGGATGCCTTGTAAGATTTTCAATTGTGATTTGGGAGGAAGAGGAGAATGAAGACACTTAAATATAAAATAAATTTTCTCAATTGATAATTTCTTTTCCTCACCCTGTTTCTGAAAGGAGGGAACACCTTGTAAAACTAGTGTAGAGCAGAGATTTTGGAAACAACGTGCATTGTGCAATTAAAAAAAAAATAAGCCACATACCGCATTTAGTGGAATTAATTCCTTAAACAGGTACCAGAATGGTTCCTATGGGAAGAAATTGCTCAGAGCTGATATAATAAAAATGTGAGCATTAGTAATTCGAGGAGATCAGATTTGGAAGTCAGACCATGTTAGTCTCATGGAAAAGTACCTTCATGTTATAATGATGTCTTGAATTTATAGTTATACACAAGTTTGACTTGTTAAATACATGGGCTCTCATCTTTTCCAACTTCAGACAATGGAACAGTTCTTCATTAAAGCTTCTGAAAAGGTTCATTTTTATGCATAAAATATTTTTTTAATCGTTTCAGTATTCATGAAGAACATTTTATTTGGCTTGCATCAAATTATAGCTTTGACTTATTCTAGCCCCTTGTAAATTGTCCACGTTCTTCATGTTCTTTAAGGGAAAGGAGCAGGAGCACACTTTTGTCTTTAGACTGGATCATCCCAAAGCCTGCAAACACTTGTGGAAATGTGCAGTGGAACATCACGCCTTCTTCCGGCTCCGAGGTCCCGTCCAAAAAAGCTCAAGCCGATCGGGCTTCATTCGGTTAGGATCCCGGTTCCGGTACAGGTCAGTGTCACCTGTTACTAGCACGTATCTTCAGTCTTTTCTTGCCTTCTTGGATTATGCATGGAAACAAGAGAAAACTTAGTATTCATTCACCTAGGACATACATTATTAAATCATATGGGTTTTTTCCCCTGCATTTTCTGATTTAGGTGATTCTGGTCTATGCAGTAGAAAACCAAAGGTTTCTCAAGGTCTGTTTCATATGTAGCATATATAGTACATTGTGTCTTATAGATCACTTCATCTTGAAAGCTCACCCTTTTTCAAGTGAGCTACAGAAAATGGATGATTGACTTGCACAGGTGGGGACACTGCAAGTCTTTTGACTTCCGAGCACGCGACTGAGTGATGGTGGTGCTTCAGAAGCCTAAGATAATGCCTATTCCATGGTAGGCACTAAGGGTGTACATAACAGATTTCTGAAGGGCTTCTTGACCCAGACTGGTCAGCAGGATGCTGTCAGTTGCCCCACCAGAGTTGGTGAGAACATATGGCAGGGGGTGGGACGTGACCCTAGGCAGTATGCATGTACTTTGCTTCCACTTCAAGCAACTGTAGCAATACCATCTAGTCTGGTACCCCAGAAAGGATCTGTGCTAGCCAGGAGTCAGCAGAAAAATGAGGCTGCTGCTGCCTTGGGGGCAGAATCTGGCCAAACTTGGGGAAAAGAGACTTGCTTGGGAACAAGAGCATCTAGATTCTGGTTTTTATTCCTTTTACTATCTTTACAACTTTTTGGCAACTTACCTTGAGCTTTATTCTCCCCTAGAATTTTCAACCACTTCCAAACCACGTGCACTGTGACCACAGAAATATGCAAAAGGAAAATGTGCTTTTTCAGCAACTTAATGTTTAACGAGTCATTGCTTCAGCCTTTTGTCTTGGGAAAATGGGGCGAAGATTAGGATGTTTGTAAATCTCCTTGCGTTTTTTGTGAGAGGCCTTCTGAAGTGTTATGTGTGGAATTTTTTAATAGAACTGAGATCAGATTATTAAGCTGTGAATTTAAGATAGAAAGGTGATGTTTTGATGAGCGTTGTCGGCATGGTGCCATTAAAAATAAGTGATTTATTGTTTTGTACTTTTACATGGCACTGTTAGTGGAAAAACAGAATATCAAACCACCAAGACCAACAAAGCCAGGAGATCAGCATCCTTTGAAAGAAGGCCCAGCAAAAGATATTCAAGACGAACACTGCAAATAAAAGGTAAAATACTTTCCATTCTGAGAAGTCTGATCCATTGTGAGAATCAAGTAATCATATCCTTTAAAGGTTCTGCATCGGAATTCTTCTGGGGCTGTTTGCCCTGCTCTTGAATTTTCAAAGTTATGTTTTCTTTACTTATTTGGGAGAATACATGTATTTATCAGAAAAAGCTTGTAGCCAAAGCTTGTTCTAGCTTGCCTAGCAGGTAAAACACTCATGAGTATTACACAATATGTCTCCGTATAAAGATTAAAAACTTGGGTCTAGGAAACAGCAATATATATAATTCATAAATAAAGTCTAAATTAATAAAGTCACTGAAATTTTTTTCATTGTTCTTAGAAGTTGCAATCTGACACAACCTGACAGCATGTGATACCTTGTTTCCTGTTCTTACTCTGGCACAGGTCAAGCATGGCCTCCATGTGTGCTTTCAGATACTTCCCTACACCCAACTCTTTGGTTTGCTCTTCAGGTTTTTTATTTTATTTTTCCAATTTAGAATTTTATTTCTCATACATTATACATGTGATTTATGCAGCTTTTGCTCTTTTAGTTGCCTATTTTTAGGCAATGCTAGTCTGTTTTTATTAATAATATATTTCATATTACACTAACAGCCTAATTACGAATTAAATTCTAATTACTCTTTATATTTTTGCAGCACATGCTTCTAAACTTGAAGAAACAAGGTGAGATGGATTCCAGTATTTAAATTTCTTTGTTTGCCACCTGTACTTGAGCACGTGTCTGCCTAGTTAAATGTGGAGAGCATTAATCTCTTAACTGTGGTTTTCGTGTGGTTTTTCTTACTGTTTAAAGCAAAGCACCTGTGTTGCTGTTGCAGAAGATTTTGCTAGACTTGCTTCCTAGCAGGCAGAGAGGTCTGTTCATGACTAACTGTGATTCTGACTGGATACGAGCTGTAGTTCTGTGTGCTGCCATGGAAAGAGATTGGGTGAAAGCACATGAGAAAGTCTTCTCTCTGAAATCTTCCTGTGTTGTCTATGTGACTGAAATACATAATCAAGTGAAGGGCAGAGATGGGGAAAATGCTGTAAAATAAATATTTGAAATATGGTGACAATTTTATATTCTGTATTATACTTACATTTACTTTATATTCTTATATTCAACATTGAGGGGGGGGGCTTTTCACTTATACCTGGATTCTTAATGCCTATGTAGATTCATACTTGCTGTTCCAATGTAAAATACTCATATGAATCTGAGTCATACAGTTTTCATACCCTTCCTTAAAGGAAGAGAGGAAACCAGGCCAAAAGAGTTCCTGGTAGCGAATGAACTAAGTGACTCAGTTCTAGTTTCTGTCCTTTGTCTTCGTGACTTGTAAACTTTGCAATGACCAGTTACAACCAAATTATTTTTCAATAGTATATACTCGTAGATGTTAAGCATCATGACAGTCAGGAGATGGGTATGGAATGTCAAAGTAACATTTCAAACCAGCAGGCTCAATATGACCATTGATTTTCTCTTTGTAGCAGCATTGTTGATTCTTGCATGAGCAGGGGAGAAGTCTAGGAGGTGTGGGGACAAGACTGAGGTCACTTTAATAGAGGTGTCTCCGTGACCTCTGTGTTGTCTTCTCTTTTTATAAAATGGGAAAGTACTCTTCAAAACTGGGTGTCATTCAAGTGTTTAAAGATCCTCTGCACTGCATGCAAAATGTGATGATGAATAATTAGTACTCTCATCATGCTGCATTGTCATGCCCTTCTCTGAGTTTCATGCTGCTAGGTCATTCTGAGAGTGGGAAGAGAAACTTTATATGCAGTTTCTCCTCCTGATAAGACAGAGGTCTTCTGATCTGCACCTAGGTGTGGCACTGTTATGTTACTCTCCAGAGCTGTCTGTGCCATTTCTGAAACTCTACACTTGAGCGTTGCTAATTGAAATGCATCATGAAAGATGTATGTTGTTCCATTCCTTTGTGTTAACTCAGCACAGGGGAATGTGATACCCAGAAGGCATCCCTTAATATTTCTGTTAAATGTGCACTATTTTGTGGGAACCTTGACATTCTCTTAGAGAAGGTGCAAAGTTGGGAAACTGGCAAGGAACAGCTTGTATGGTCTTGACATTATGGTATTCAAGTAAAAGAAAGAATCAAAGTAGATTGGAAGTCTACTTGAATTGTCAGCTTGCCAGGTTGCATAGCTATTGTCTGGACCATAAATCAAAAGATTAATAGGTCAAAGGAGACTGGAACCATTTTTTAAAAGATTAGATGTCTGGAAAAGTTTGCTTTTCACAAGATTCATAATGCATAATAATTGTGCAGGGTGTTAATGCTTTTAAGTCCCTCAAAAATGTGAAAAGTCTCTTGCAGATTTAAAAATCATCAGGAATAGGCATGTGGGTCTTAATTTATGAACTATATTAAATGTTTAATAATATAAAATTATTAATGCTGTGCTGAGCTGCTATGGCCTAATTTTGAATGGCTGCTTTTAAGACTCCAAAGCAGTAATTCAGTCCATTAGAGGTTGTATGCAGAAGAAACTCCTGAATTTTTCTTATAAACTTTATGAAGTGAAGCTTCAAATCAGAAAAGTCCTGGTGGAATGGAATAAACAGTATCTACAGCATGTAGGTGAGGTTTCTACGATGTCACATTTTGCTGGGTGTTTCACTAAAACTATACCATTTTTCTTTGAAAGTGCCCTGCCTTACTGCTCAATCAGGAATATTTTTAAACTGAACTGGTTTAGGAAAGGAAGAGGAAGAACCCAGATGAATTACAGAAAAGCTACAGATTGAACAAGTGAAAAATAACATGATACCCTTAATTATGTAGCAGGGTGCAGATGACCTAAACCATGAGTTTCTAAGTTTTCTTTTGCGAACATTTAAGTACTTTGGGAAGGTCTTTGTTAGACTTAGTGTTTCTTTCTGAAAATCCTCTCAGTTCTGCCAGCCTTCCAAAGCAGGTTGTTGATCTGATTCAGCTTTAAATTCTTTTTGTCTTTCAGTACTGCAAACAATGATGTTTTCAGCCAAACTAATGGATCGCAAGTAAGGACTCTTTTCTTTCATTCTTTTTAAAGGCAATTTTCATGTAATCCAGTGGATTTGAAGATTTTACTATTTACTCTTAAAATCTAGTGATTGACCAACTACATCCATGTCAAATACATACATAGTAGTGGGGTCAGCGAGAAGCTTTCAATTTCCACATTACAAGCCATCAAAATTGATTTCACATGATAGCTGCAGGAATCCCCACTGCCATTCAGCACCCCTTTCTTAACTCATTCTGGGGCCTTTAGTACATGCACGTAGGTGGCTGCTTGGGATTTACAAATGGTTAACTACTAAATTGCATGCCAAGAAATGACTACTAATTTACAAGCAAGGTAATTGGTTAATTTATCTCGAGTAAGGAAGATACCTCATGCCCCAGTGCTATAAAAACTACACTATTTATAGATACAAATTTTCATAGGCACACAAAGTATCTTTGTGTGAGAGTTGTTATTATCCACAGAATCACAGAATATTCATGGCTGGAAAGGACCTCCTAGATCACCGAGTCCAACCATACCCATAACAAAAACCACCTGAATACCCTCATCAAACACATCTTCAAAACCACAAGATAACCCCCTACATTCCTCCCACTAGAGCGTCTCCTGAAGCACCAGGTCTACCTGTTTCTTAAATACCTCCAGGGATGATGACTTGACCACCTCCCTGGGAAGGCTGTTCCAGTGCCTCACCACTCTTGTAAAGAATTTCTTCCTAATATCCAATCTAAACCTCCCCTGCCACACCTTCAGACCATTTCCTCTGGTTCTGTCAGTAGTTACTGATCCAAAGCACATTAATTCTGTATGCTAAGGAAAATTATAAAAAAGGGGGCACAATTCATCAGCACTTATGTTGATTCCAGGTTACAGTATTTTTTTCCTCTGAATGAGGGGAATGCATCTGCAAGTTAAATAATACGTTGTTAGCAAAAATTCAGTGTTTTCTGAGTTTGAGAAGAAAATCAGAGACGCCTGTCCCCTCAGTACTTGTACACAGAATACCTTGTTTCATTGAAAAGTGACGTTAGGATAAAGTAATTCTCCTTCTGAGTATCAAACAACAGGACTTGGAGGTTGTCTTACTTTCTGGAGCATGTCAGATGCAGAGCACATCAGGAAGGTTCACATATTGGTGGAAACAGGATTATTATTTGGTTTAACATTAAAAATCTCTCAATCTCTGCTGATAGATTACTCTCTGCACAGCCTTTTTTGCCTTCTGTGAAAAAGGGATTGTAGTTTGTTTTTTTCCAGGGGCAGTTGTATTTCAAATGGCAGTCCAAAGGCCTGCAACCCAGAGGCACCAATCGTGACTGCAGTTACCTGCAGGAGGAACGCTTTACTGAATTTAAAAAGGACACAGCAGGCTATAGCTTTTTACTGAAATGTTTGAGCAGCCTTGGATTCGTTATGATCCCAGTACTGTGTGCAGTACTGGAAAAGACTGGGCATAGGTAGCCAGTGCCGTGGAAATAATGGAAGACAGCAGCTGTGCTTTAGCTTTGTGCTTAAGGAGAAGTGGTGATACGTTTTGCTAGGTCTGATGTGTCCTTGCTTCATTAATGTCTGTATAGTAACTTGGTCATATTCTCTCTCCAAAGAGCTGGAATGCAAAGCCAAATCTACCTGTCCTCACTGCCGTTCCTTCTGCCCCGGTCTTAGTGGAAATAGAAAACCTCCCAAGGAGCCCAGGAGCCAGCCAGCAAGATAAGAAGTGGTATGTTCTTCTTTCCTGGGAAGTGAATTTTGCTTGATTATGCATGATTCAAGTGGCTGTTTCTCTATCTGCACTTAAAAGTTGACAGTCAGGTTAGTGATGATGCAGCCATTTGTTGCTGTGAATGTAGTGTGGGGAGGTGAAGACAGCAGGCTTAGTCACTGCCAAAGAAAAGAAAATTCCTTCAGGAGTTGAAGAAAAGATTAAATCAGGAGCAGAATTTTCAAGTCTTGAAGAGAGCTAGGTCTTTCTCATTTGCCATAATGCTTCTTGTATCCCTTTGCTTGGTATCATGGGGCCAGAGGACTTACCTTGATCTTTAACAAAATGCAGAACCTTGTATCCTCATGAATCATCTTTTGAACCTTTTGAAATGGGCCAGCTGGTTTTTTTCCATTACCTTGGGTAGAATGGGAGCTTGAGGAAAATGACACAAGCTGAAGATAAGAGCTTTGACTGATTTTGTGATCAGAGTATTTGTTTTATGGATTGGATGCATTGCAAAATGAGGATGATTTTTTTGAAGATAAATATACATGTCATTTATCTTAAAGTAATTCTATATTGCAGATCTATTTCAAAACTAAAACTGATGTGTAACAAACCCAGTACCTGTGCACGTCATCTTAACTTTAGCAGTTTCTTGTGCATTCAGAGGCAGTTACGGCTTATCCTAGAAAGGTAATTCTGGTTTATGTGAGACTCTGCAGGAGCAGAAGTGATGGAATGGAGCAACACAAAAGCTCTTATCCTAAGCTATTTCAGCCCTCAAGAGAAATTATCCTTCTCCCATTGTCAATTATATGAACCGACTTGGCTTCGCTATCTCTTAAGAGTAGATGACACCTGTTTCTAACAGTACAATGACAATTGTAATCTGATTTTGTAAATCTTACTGATTAAAGACTTAATACTGTGGATTTTGGATTATAAGGGGGATGGTGATTCTGCTTGATGTGTTGCATTTTATTGACTTTTCAATCAAAACATATGATCAATGCTGTTTTTCTTTCTTTTGCCCTTGATTCGTCTAGTATCTGAAATCTGTGCTTGTCTATGGTGAGATCCTGTTGATCGCTCGATTCCTTCCATGGTGGTGGGTGAAAGGTGGTGGTTTCTTTATTCTTCAGCATTCTCAATATGGTTTTATTTTTACTCTTTTGGTCTAATTGCAAGATGTGTACTAGAAACTGGTATTTCCTTTGGTGGAAATGTTTGACTCTTGCTCCAAAAAGCTCTTCTGCTTTTGCTAGTTTTGCAAGGCTTCTGTTGCTTACTGAAATCCTGCTGCTTTTCTTTGGAAGCAGAGAGGGCTCTGTAGCCAATCTGTTTCAGTTTTGGTCTTGGTACAACTGGTTTAGGATTAAGAACTCGTGCCTTGTCTGTCTTAACATTGTCAAGGAATCTAAGTGTGGGCGCCAGCTGCTTCAGTGCGTAGCTTTTCTACAGAAGAGTGGGAGTGAATATAAAATATACCTGCATGTAACCCAAAACAGTATGCCATAAAGAAAACAATCTTCTTGGCAATTGATGTGTTTTAATCGAGTGTAGTGCTTATACTGTGTATGTGTTTATGCTTCTTAGAGACATATTATTATTGAAAGCAGTTGTATTCTGGCAACGAAGTTTTAATGTGTTCACTGGAAACAGTACCACCTGTCATAAAGGGCAGATCCAGCTGTAGGAAGCAGACAACACCTGGGATCTGAGTCAGCAGTTGAACTATATTCTGGTTTCCTAGCTAGGAAGTGGGGTTAGGTTAATATACTTGCCAGAACATATGTATGTATTGTGGGGGCTGTGACTTGGCTGTTGCACCTTCAAGTCTTGGTTTCTCGGTGCTACTAACAAAATCTCTTTTCAACTGCTACTGTCTTTAATTGGCCTGTTTCTGCATGAATTATCTTTACTTTCTGTCAGAAAAATAGTCTTCTTTTAGAGAGAGTTTGCCAAGCTTTGTTGAGAACACCAAAATCTTTTGGACGGGGGATTTTGTAGATTGTTAGATTGAAAGGGTTTAGAACTAAGGTCCCGACCTCGTGAGTTTCTGTGCTCTGCTTGGCAGATGCCTGTATTGGCTACCTTGCGGCTTAGATCCCTTCCTAATGTCAATGTTTCCTTTAATTTAAAATGTTAATGCTGCAGCTGCCAACAGCAGTTGTGCCAGACTGTAGAATATACTTTGCCAGATAGGGAAGGATTTTAGGATTTTTTTTTTTTTTTCCTTTGCTCCACTCCTTTAAAGTTGTCAGAACTGGAAAACTGTACTGGTCTGCAGTGGTCTTGAAAATACTAGCTGCAAGTCAGGGAAGCCTAGAACACAGTCAGTGTCTTCTAACTGTAGTCTATTCTCAAGAAGCTGTTTATGTGCTGAGATAGGACAGGAGACAGGGTGAATGTTTTTTTTTCCTTTTTGTGTGACAAGTAATTTATTTATTTTTTTTTTGCTTGCTTGCTAGTGGATGTAGCTTTCACTTAACTGCTTAAATCAGAAAAAAATGGGAAAATAATACAATGAACTGTTGAGTATTGTAGCCTTGAGTCTTCACAGGTCACTTTCTCAGCATATTTCATGAAAATGAAAACTCTGAATTTTCCCATGGGTGACTTTTTTATAAATCCTCTCCCTTTTCTAAAGGAGGACTATCCATGAGCATTAATCATTTACTGCTGTTGTGAGCCCTGCATGCTTTTCTGCTTCCCTGCCTTCACACGTCATCTTCCAACTCCTGTGCTGGCTTCTTGGCTGTTCTGGCAGGGCTGGGAATGTTGCACCAGGCTTTCTGGAACATGAGAAGGTGGAATATGATCTGGGGGCTGTCCAGGACCCTTCTAGATGAACAGCAACAATGTTTCTACTTTTTTTAGATTTGGATCATTAAACAGAGAATTTACATTAAACTGAAAGAATATGTTTGTTTTAGGAACTGCCTTGCTTGATTACTTTGAGAGCGTGCTATTTTCCAAGCACTTTCTTGGTGCCTGACTATACCTTGCATCAGCCTCCACTAAAGCACACCAGTTCAGGATCCTAGTACTCCACAGACAACAGGTCACAGTCCATTTTTTAAAGTCTTTCAAAATTTCAGTAAATTGCTTATCCCTGTTGCTTTGGAGTTGCTTGGGCCAGAGGCCTTACAGTTTTCTAGCTAAGGGCTCCTGCATAAAAATATTTTTCAAAACACTGTTTAAAGTGATGAGTGTTCTCCCCCACTCCTCTTTCCAGCGTTTGGACAACTTTAATCCACCTGTGGCATAGACCGGCCATAAGTGTGCATGGCACACTTGTTTTAGGAATTCAAAATTTTAAGTTTATGAACCGTTATGCCTTCATATGCAAAATTGGAAAGCAAGGTATTAGTTTGTATTGTGACCATTTTGAAAATGGATCTTCTTCTGACTAAGTTAATCAAGTACAGCTACAGTTAGCTTCTTCAGTAGTCTTCAGTCCCATAGTCACCTAAATTGTGAATGACGTGTGTGCTCTACTGTTTGCTCCTGCCCAGTAATGCTCACTTTTCCAAGTTTCTGGTTTCTTCTCCTTATTTGTTAACTTGCATTAGAATCTACATTGAAAACTGATATGGCTTATAGATGCTTGTTTCAGGGTGTACATTTGGAGCTGCCACTTAAACCCTTTCAGCTTCCTGCAACTAAAATGTGCTCTGTACTTGGGAGGTTTGTTCCTTCATCCCATGATTTTTCTCCCATCTGAAAAATGCACATGGTTCTTGCTCAGTTTTGTGAAGTGTTTTGAAATATGAAGTGCTTTTCATTTGGCAAGGGTAGAAGACAATATATACATGAGATGGCTTGGCTTGTCATTTCAGACTTCTGCAAAAATGTGTATGATACTGAGCAGTAAAAGGGTTTATTTGACAGTGTCATGTGCACATATACTTGCATGCCTCTTTCCTTCAGTATTTACCTTCCAGCAATGCCCTTTTTCCTTGTCTTTTTGCATCCCGCTTCTCGTCTTTACTTTTGCTTTACTTTTCCACCCCCTTTCCCATCCATACCTGTTTACTAATTGTGCCCCCTCCCGCTCCCCAATGATCCAGGCCTTTTGACGCTGCCGACCGCTGCCAACGTGGTGGAATCCTGTGGGACGCGTGGGCCCCGGCGAGGACCCGCGCCGCGGACGGACAGCACACCGCTTTTGTCCATGAGCGCAATGTGAAGAATGTGGGAATGTGTAGCGGTGCTGGTACCTATGCTGTCCAAACCACCATGACCAGTCTCTGAGACCTGGGCCTTTCTGGAGTTTGAGACTGCTTTCTAGTAGAGGCTGGAAAATGACATTTTGAGCTGTCTTTAAGATAAGGACAGCAGACCCAAAACTGACTGGGGGGGCGGGGGGAGAAGGCTTTTATTATGAAGGGTCTGCATATTGTGCTGTTGGTGTTTAGCCTCTAAAGAAAAAACAACATATAGACCAGAAGCCACCTGTTGCTCTTCCTTTCAAAAGAGTGTGTGTATATATATATATCTTTTGAATTGTGTTAAGGTTTTCCTTAACAATTGAAAGTTTTAATTTTTAATTAGCTGGATTTGAGAGCCATGCGGGAAGTCACGTTAGCAATAAAACTACACGTGCAACTAGTGAGCTACAATGTGGTTTCAAAAATCTTCCAGAGACAGAGGACGCAACTACCTCTCCTTTTGAGCAGTGGTTATTAAAAAATATCTAAGATAGATGGTTGATCTGAAAACTACCCATGTGTGTTTTTAACAAGTCCTCTTGTGAAAAATATTGTTTGGAACTGGAATAGAATTATTATAATTTTTTAAGAATAAAATTCTCAGAACTCCTGAAGAGGCAAAGAGTAATTTTTTTTTTCAGAAATTTTAATTTCTTTTTTGCTGCTGTGCTCCAGTTGAAATGAAACAATTTTCTGACAAACATCAGTTCTGCCATATGGTTCATGAGGTTAATTGTTAAGTCAGAGGTTAAAACTTCAGCTTCATGGTTCATTGGTGTTCTTGGGGGCCTTTAACAACAGAACAACTACCTTTCCCCTTGAACACACTGTGTTTTCATGTGTTTTCTTAAATTAGCTGCTTTTAAAAAGATGAGTAATTGTGGTAGAATGCTTTTAAAAATCACTTACATTGGGCTTTTAGGATAAAGAGGGTGTTTGAATAATTTTCAAATTGTTTTAGTAAGTTTCAAATTGCCAAAGAGACCAGAAATACAAAAACATTATTTTTCAATTTATCCAGCTCTGAAGAACCAAGAAAGTAAATCTCCAGCAGGACAGAGTGTTTCCTGAGATACTTGGGCCACCTTACCCTTGCATCTGACAGGGGAAAAGAAAAGATATATGAGTCTCTATTTTACAAATCTGCTAAAAAAAAATAGATATGCAAGCTACATGTTAAAGATCTGTGGGATCTACAGAGATGATTAGAGCAATCTATTGTGCTGGTTTTAGTTTTAGATTTTGCAAGGTCGATGTTGCAAAAAGTGAAGCAAACTTTTTGGTTTTTTTATGAAGTTTCATATGAATATGTAAATGAAAACAGGTTTTAACTTTAAAATATCGTATAATTTCAGTGTAGATGAAGGAGAAGCCACTAATTTGAGTGCAGGAATTTGGGAACTTTGTTTTAAAAATGCAAGAATGTTTTTGTAATAACAAGTCACTGTTTTATCATAGAGTTTTAAGCTCAGATGTGTTGTGTAGCTGTCAGGCCACTGCAAGTACTTCACTCCCTCCAGGATGTCCATGTCTCCCTTGTCCAGGGGAGCCTAGACCTGGACACGGCACTCCCTGTGTGTCTCACCAGTGCTGAGTATCCCAGCCCTCTGTCACGGACAGCCCTGGGACTAGCAGCAAGTTTGGTAATTAAAGCTCTGGCTACAGTTTTCATAGTAGATTTTTTGCATTACAGTGTTGCTCCTTGAGATTCAGGACAGTGGAAGCAACTCTGGTTGCCTGCAATACATCTGCCTTTAGAATTGACCTGGGTTCATGTGGAACAAGTTTCACGCTTTTGCTATGTGGCTTTGAATCTCATGTACATCCTGAGGGTTGATTTTGCTCTATGCTACACTTATTTTAGTGTGACTTCTTTGACTTAGGGAGAATTATTTTGGTTTCCACTAGGGTAAGTGACCACACTAGTACCAACAACACTTAGCTGTGTTTTTAGAGGGACGGGTCACATGCTCTAATAATAACAACATTGAGGAAACACATGGATGTCTTTCTAAACAGTATGGTGGTGATGGAGTTTTGCTTACTATCCACAAAGGTTTTGCAGCCTGCACCTTTTCCTCAGGATGTTTTTTTTCCTGTAGTTATTGACTTGCATATATTACTCTATGTCAGCATTTGGAATTATCTTCAAACAAATGGGAGGCAGCAGAAGTCTTGGAACATGGAACTCTGCCTGCTTGATTAGAAACTGAATGTGTATGAACAGTCTCCATTTGTAGGGTCACACATCTCCAGGATATTTTATTTTGTTTTCCTCACTTTAAAAGGATAAGAAAGTTCTTTTTTTTTTTTCCCCTGAATATTTTGCATTTTTGTTTAGGAAAAGAATCTGAAAAGGTGACAGGCTTAAATTTACCACTGTTCTTATCTTCAGGTACAACATAATTAATTTCCTTAATTTTGGGGCATACAAAGAGTTTTAAGCTATTGTACTACCTTGCAGAGATAAAGTGAAAAACTATTCTGTGTCACCACCAGTCTGAAAAAAGTAAATTAGATTGCATGGTGCTCCATGCTGTTTCAAATTAGATTACGTGCAAAGAATTCTCTTGAAGCATACTTGGATAGTTAATAGGTTTTGCAGATTGTGTTTCATAAACTAGAATCAATTACTGTTTTGCTTTTCAACTAGGATTTTGTTGTTGCTAAATCATACCCTTTGTAACCGACAGTTTTCTCAGTCGTGTCATGCATTGTATGCTGTATGGTACACACTAATAATATGTTTGTCAAGCAAAAAGAAGAAATAATGCAGTAGCTAACTCCCTTAACTGTGGCAATTCCCTGAGCATGGAAGGACTTCTGTGTGATTTATTAGTGGGTTGACAAACTTTGCCATGAACTAAACCCCTTGATTATTCCTATATTCATAATTCTTTGTATGGCTTGAACACCTAGTGTCATTTATCAGTTTTTATCTCAGAATATTTCTTAAAATATGCTGATAGAAGTTGGTTTTGAAAACACAAAGCCTGGCACTTAATACTATGCAGAGTTCAAATATCCCTTTGTATGTGGGTAAACACAGGAATGTGGAAAGCTAATGTAATGCCCCTTTCATTCTTGAGTGCTGCACACTGACTGTTGTAGAAGCCCTAGTTTTCCTGGGAGGCTTTTTATTATTTCCCTTATGATTGGCCTGGCAGTTCATCAGTGTTTTGTAAGGGATGTCAGCATGAGATAGTATTTTCATCTCTGCACTGCATTTCTTTTTACTTCTGTAGACTGGCTTTTTATGGAGCCTGCATGGTAGACTTCCTGCAAATCCTCTGAAGAGGTTGAACAATCTGGGTGGCCTCAAGCAATTTAATGTTTTTTGGGGAGCTCATCTTTTGCGTTTGCACATTCCAATGGCTGAGGATCTCCCTAGTATGATTTTCCTCTTGTGACTGCCCATCTCAGGGTGGCTGAGTAGGTGTTTCAGAAGTCTGAAGGCAAAACAGTCAATTCCTACATGACTCGTGGTTTAGAAGGCTTCTCATGAGTCTGCCTAAAATTCAGTTGTTTTCCCTGAGGCCCCTTTGTGATGCAGGGGTGAAGCTGAAGGGGCTCACCCCAGTTGTCTGTGCTGCCTCAGCCAGTTCTCCATCAAATGGCAATAAGGTTTTCTACAGACTTCCACCACCTTAATGTAAGTCATACGATACTATTGGAGTAATGCTAAACATTGAGTGTGCCTTTGAATATGGCACCAGATTTTTCAAGACTGCCCTTCTCTCTAGCAGGCAGGTTTTTGAATCGGCTCTCTTGTCTGTCTAGTAAATGTTACTGCACTTGTCATAGGGGGGGGTGGAATTGCTAGTGTAATTATCCTGGCAATTTTCTAATGAAGATAAATCTTTTTCACTGGTTTGTTGGTTTTTTTTCCCTTCACTGTGCTGCAATGCTAAGAAAAGCATTCAAAGATTACAACGCAAAGAAGTGTTACTGGTGCTCGACATCAACTTCATCTTGTGTGGAGTTCATAGGAGCTTCAACATACCGTGGCTTCAGCACCTTTCTGTGCTGCAGGCAAAATCTGAACTTCCTATACTGATTGTCATTTTAAAGATTTGGGAGGCTATTTGCAGAAAGCTGTCAGAAAATAGGAAGAAAGGTGTGAAACTCTGTTTCATGCGAAACCATTTTCACTCATGCATAGGCATCCTCTGATAGTAAGGGATGGGATTCAGTCTCACTTTCTTTGTGGCCTTAACTGGAAGAGCATCTATTCCTGCCTGTTACTTCTAATAATTGAAATTCTCTGTATCTGTTATTCCACCCCTAGCAAGACTGTCCCCTGCATGCCATTTCCTATTAGTGGTGCACAGAGAGGCTGTGCAGTATGTTGAAAAGTTTCCTGTTTACTTTGCTAGTAGTTTCTTACTCCACTGCTTTAAGAGAATCAAGCAAGTGACTTCCGTATGCCTTAGGATGATTCGTACGTTATTAGTACATCCTGTAATGTGTTTCAGAGGTATGTATTTTACACTGGAAGGATTCTTCTGGGTGGCTGAGCTGGAGGGAGGAGTTGTTTGTTTTTTTCCTGGGGCCTCTAGTGACATGGGACTGCTTCCAAATTCGAGGGGCTGGAGGGGGGCAAGGGGCATTAACCTGGTAGCGATAAGGGAGGAGCTGGTCTAAACTGTCAGGTAGGAAGTGCCTCTGTCCATGAGGAAGGGTAAGATCTGTTACGGTGGGTACTTGCTTGGTATGATTGTTCTCATCTCTGGGACAGGAATTCAGAAATTATTGATTTTTCTTCTTAAACCAATATTGCGACCAAAATGTATGAAAATTGTATGAAATTGTTGATTGAAAGGGGTAATAATGAAATGGCAGCTGTGTACACAGGTTGTCTGATGAACAATCATGTTCTTCGGCGGTGGTTGTTTCTGTGTTTGTTACAGTTCGCTGTTAGGACTGGTTTAGCCGTTCCTGAACTTTGATTCCTGACTGCACAACATGAGCATCATAATAGAACTCTTGGTTTAGTAACTGTTTTTTTCTATTTTTGTTGTAAATACAGATGGTGGGATGAAATAAAAAGGAGACATTTCCATTAGAAAGCAAAGGAGGTGAAACAAGTGATACTAACAGGGCACAGGGTACATGCTGTGGTTCACTTAAAATACTGTGACTGTTAAGATTTCATTCACATCTCTGCCCAAGTTAATAAACCTGAAACTAGTTAGTTACAGTTATGTCTAACTCTGAGACCATGTCAGGGCAGACCTGTGCAGTGCACCCTTCTGCCTTTTGCTCTGTTTACAAGTGTTGAGTGAAGTGCTGTACAAGTAACTTTTTGTGAACAGTATCAACTTCCCTCCTCGTAACTTTTCTTTCTCTGGTGTAAAAATCCTGAAGAGTACCTTGAGTTTGTTAGGAAGAAGTTCAGATGTCTGTTCCAGAAAGTGTATTTAATGGATAAAAATTTCCCTCCTTCCCTTTTCACTTTTTTCACTGCTGTGTGATGAAGCAGCAAGCAATGTGGACCTGTTCTGTTACAAAGTCACTTCTATAGACATGAAATGCTCCCTTTTTGGTTTTGTTTGTTTTGTGTTTTTTTTTAATTCACTGTAAGTCTGTTAGTTACCTGAAACAGTTTTTACAGAATGTGTCTGATTACCAGAAGACAGCTTGAAAAAAGAGATGGTGTGTGTTAAAGTTTTTTCTTATTACAGGAAGAGCGGTAACATGATTCTGCATATCTCTCTCTGCCCATCTTTCTTCCTTTGCAGCATACCTCTTGTTGATCTGCTAGACAGCACGGAGTTGCCAGAAACCTGTGTTGACGATACCATAGGCCGTTCAGTTGTTGGCTTGGCAACAGGAGATTCAGAAGAGGCTCTTAGTTGCCCTCATCCTGACACAAAGGAAGCTGCTTCTGAAAAAGCAGACTCTGATCGTAAGCAAACTTACAGATTTTTCCCGATTATCATGATGTGTGGGGTCACAATTAACTGCTTAGATTGTTGAGAAGTTATATCCTTAGAAATATCCAGAAACTCCCTTAGATTATATGCATAAGCACAGTTTTACCCACCACTAGGACAACGGTCACTCAGCTCTGCCCAATTCAACTGGAAGCATCTTATTTCCAAGGAAAGAGGTTCGAGGGAAAAGTCTGTTTCTCATGGAATCTGGCTTCAGCCTCAAGTAGAGTGAAATGCAACCATCTGAGCAATTAACTGTTGCTGCTTGCTGGTTGCACTGTCACTGGCTGGATAAATGAACTTGCAGGAGTGCAGAGTGTTGTGATTAGGTACACACAGTCTGTAGGCTTGAAGGTTGGGCCAATAGCTTCCCCCATCCCTGTGCTTTTTTTCCATACAGATGGAATGCTAGTTCAGGAAGGATGCAGGTTACAAGTCAGATAACTCCACAGTGTCAATGGGAAGATATCTTTTTTGTCTTTTTCAGCATTTGAAGACACGTTCCTAAAACTGAAACAGCTGGAGACAGAGCACAGCAGCCCTGTGCCAACTGACCGTCCCAACATAAACATAAATGTACAGGTACTTGGGCTTTTTCCTTCTGGCAGAGTCACTGAGCTTTGTTCAGGTCATTCTGAAAAGTCTTCTGCTTACTGTGGGCTGTTTGTAAGATATTTTTTCTTTAATAATATCAGTGAGTAATATTGAGGGATAGTAAAGGAACTACAAAGGCTTTGTTGTATATAAACCTCTGTGTGACAGGGCAGTGAGGTGAAGGTGGGGGGCAGAGGTGTATGCGCACATATGCAGACTGCAGCCTAATGGAATTTTCTAAAATCAGTGGGAGTAAAAAGTATAAACACCTCAAGTGTTCCTCTGTTGCCTTTATCTGTGGGTTACTAACTCTACGGTGTTGTATAATTCCCCCTCTCTCTTGAGGGGGCGAGCTACTTTTCTGGTGTTTTTCAGTTGCCTTTGGTAACCCTCCCAGAATGTTGTTTTGACGTTTTGTTTTGAGTCAGATTTGCTGATGATCTGTCCCTTCTGTTAAGTAACCAGTTTTTACCTGCTCTCTGGAGTAGGTGTTAGTGCTCTATGTGTTTACATAGAGAGGAGTGATGTGTTTTGATTTAGCACTCTCATAAAACATTTCCACAGGCAGCTGACCCGAAGTACAAGTTTCGATGCCCTGAACAGGGCAAGGGCGCTCTCTTCTCTCTTGCTCCTCTTGGCTCTGGCTTCCTTCTCTGTCATCTCCAGGAATCATTTCATGTTTCAGTGAACCAGTGCAGCCTACATAAGGGCAAACAAAACATTTTACCTGTTTCTGTTTTGAACTTTTTGTTAAGTTATGGGTTTGGTTTTTTTGTTATGTTTAACAACTTCTTTAAGTTGTTAAGTAGTGAGTTAAGTAGGTTCATGGAAGGGGTCAAAGAAATGCCAAGAGTCATAGTGAGAATGAGTAGTGTTGCTAGAAGGGAAGGAGAGGATAAGATCCTCCTTTGACAACAGCAGTGAACTTTCATAGATTCACTGGATATCAGATAACTGCACCCATGGAGGATATTCTTGTTTTTAATGAGCTTTAAAAAATTTGGAATTTAAATTTTCCCTTACTCTGCTTCCCCCAGTGTTAAAGCTTTAGGTGCTTTATTGCATTTTGAACAAGCAGAGACAGTATAACACCTGGCAGTGTTATCTCTGTACTACCCTCCCTTGCAGGGAAGCCCGAGGATTTATCTCACTGTGAAGCAGCCATGATTTTCTTGCTTCCTCAATAGTAAAATGAACCAGGTGCCAAGGTTGCAGTTTAGTGTTTGGCTGAGCCTGTTCCTGAGCATTTGTCTTCCCCTGCTGTGTGAGAGAGGGCACAGACAGCTGCTTAAGTGTGCTTGGTGCTGGGGTCTCTGGCTCATGTCCCCTTTAAGAACTGTTGTCAGGGATGCTTTGGGCACCCCTCTGCATGGTGAGTGCATTACAAAGATTACCAAGTCTCTAAGAAGATTAGTCAGTAGCCTCTAGCTCCTGTTAGGAGGAAACACTGCCTCCACATAAACTAGAGCGAATGAACATGCTTCATTTCAGAATATTTTTGCTTATTGAGCTGTGTTTTAGTTTGGGCAGAGACAGGGAAAAAACATTTAGTTGGTTAAACAGAGAGGACAGAACAAAAATGACTTGGTGGTTTTTAAATCACGGCTAATGCATATTAAGCAAGATAAGATTCCTGTAATGAGCTAATCTAACAAACAGCTGCCAATACAGTACAGTCAGTTATCCAGCTGCTGGCATATGAGGTGCTAAGTAACTGGCTACCAGAGGTTACAGATACTGGGGTAATAGTAACTTTATTAATAGAGAGCCAGAACATTTGCATAAATGAGACATAGGTGATGTATGGATTGACGGCTTGCAAATGATTCTTCCTTTGCATAAAAGAGACTTCAACTTTCAGGAAGAAAGTGAAAATTGTACTATGAAAACGTAAGTGTAGCTTCATTGGTGATTCTCCTTGGGTAGAAAAATGGAGTAAAGCTTTTCAGCCGATGGTGTAGCTTACCAAGAGGTCACCTGAGAGTGTTAAAAAGTTAGACAAAGATTAGACACTCTTTCTGTATACTTTAAATTCTGTATGTTTCAAAATGCAAAGACGCGTAGGTTACAGTAGCACCAACTGAGCATGCCCTGTTGTGATTAAGGACAAAGGTTAATGGTTTGAAAATGAACCCTGAAAAGAGTGACCTAAGAATAACTATTAAAAATAATTTACACAAACACAAGAACTATTGTGCTTCCTGCTTTTGAAGGCTGCTGTCAGAAAAATAAAATGTTTCTAGTCATGGTGTTTGTTACGAAATGCACCTATTAGCTCATCTCCTGCACTTCTGTTCTTATTCTGTTTGTAAAAGAGGGGTTTAGGGCATCTTCTGACAACTCAATGGGACTGCAATGTATCCACTAAAACCTTGCAATAAGCTTAGATCTTGGAGCTTGCTGTTACTTCAGATGAACGCAGTGTTCTCTCTGAAACAATTTCAGCATGTCTCATCTCCCCTAAGTCTTACCAGTGCCTAAGAGACCTACCTATCTACAAACAGTCACAGCACATAAAACGTTTGGTAAAATACATTTGGGAAAGCCTTGGCTTTCTGCTGAGGAAGGCAGGGCTGCATCCTGAACTTCATAAGCGACACTGTCAAATGCCAACAAACTGTTCACTTCAGCTTTCTCAGTCGAAAATCTTTATTTCTCATCGGGGTCACGGATGGCCTGACGGTCGTCTTTATGTAATTCTGTATTTACAATCAATCAAGACTGATTTTTTCTGATAGGGAAATATTTATCTAGCTATCTCTGTTCTTTTTGAGAAAAAGAGAAGTCTTTCTAGAATGAGCGCTGGGTAAGCAGGGAATGAATGGCTTCATTCTTTGCTGCTGCTCCCTGCCAAAATCTGTTGGGATGGAAGAATGCGACTTTGTCCCTTCCCAGCTTTCACTAGCACAGTGACCAGATCTGACAAAAGAGAGCAAATAGCTCTTAAACACACTGAGGCTCTGCTTTCATCAGCTTCTAAAGTGAAATGAACAATAAAAAGTTCACCCTCTTTGCCCATGTTCGAATTCTGCTCCAGAGTAAGAAATGCAAGGAAATGAGGGGTTTATTTTTCTGGATTTGTTGTGATTTGTAAACACGTGGAAATTGCTCCAAAATGTGCTTGTATTAGACTCCATCTCCCTGCACAAGGTGATTTTCAGTGGCACCAGAAACGCTGCTTGAAAGCACAGAGGATTGGGATCACACACCCTGCTGCTTCCCTTCCCTTTTTACATTGCTGCCTAGCTGGATGGATATTTTGATGGAAGAACAGAGTCCAGATATAGTCTGTCTGGTACAAGGAAACAATAAAAAATTGTAACAAGCTAGAGTATTGACAAACCCCAGCAGCTTTACTGTTCGATGTGAGCCACTGAAATGTCTTGTAAATTAGATGTCTTGAGACATTGTCAGGTACCAGATGCTTTCCCCTCTAGCTATATGCTCTTCCCATTAAAAACTCAGTAAAGTACCAGTGCTTTTTTCAAGCACAAAATAGAAAGGATTGAGAAAAAATTATCTTCAATATTGATGGAAATATTTCCTTGGTTATATATTAAAATTAATTGATTACATTAAAATATTTCTTAATAGTACTAACCTTTTTTTCAAAAATGGTGAATCTAATTGCTAATAGACTGGAGTGGCCTAATTAAACTGATTGTTCAGGTAGAGGAAGCTGAGAGGAAGGTAAAACACAAAATGGTGCTTAAAGCACCAATGTACTGGTGTGCTGTTAAAATAATGGAATTTACTATCTTACTGATGCTGGAATAATGTATCAAATTCTGTGCAGGGACTGTTATATACAGCACGTGGTTCAGTAAGGTGCAGTGGAAGTATTTAAAGATTATCATAGTTGGGGACTGAGGCTGTACAAATAATGATTAACTGTAATTATTCTAGACTTTTGGCAATTCCAGCGTCTTCTGAAAGAAAACCACTAACATGTTTGATAAATAAATTGTTCTGCTAATCTTTATGAATTATGTGAATGTGCATCTTTTAATGTCTGCAGGCAATAGTCATTAGCAAGACTGTCAGCTGGTCCTCATACCTTTTTATATTGACTCTGACCCTTGAATATTTTGCAAACTTCATTGCTGACTGGGGTCAAAATTTCAAAACAGGTTCTCCTTCAGATAGTCTAATAAATTCCTTTCTTGGATATCCCAAAAGGTGATTTAGAGGAAGATGAGAAAAGGAAATGTTTTCACCCTCTCTAAAGACCAAATACCTAGAAGTTCTCACTAGCATTTCTATTGAATGAAAAAAGCTAAAAGTGGATGGAGAGCTGTTGAGGGGACAAGTATTTGCCTCTCTTTAACTTTCTCCCCTGCTTGCTCTCTGTCTGATGGGCTTTATTCCTTATGGACACGCTGCACTTGGTGCAAGTAGGAGTGCAGCAGGACTGTGTCTTCTCCACGGTGTGTCGCAGAGCTGTCTTCACCAGTGAGGGTGGCATATGGTAAGGAGAGCAGGACTCTGTCTCCCCCTGCTGAGTGATACCCTGAAGAAAGGTCACAAGGTTTAGTTTCCACTCAGTTAATTAACATCTGTCACTAATCAAATAGCAATTAGTAGATTGAATGCTTAATTAACAATTTATAATTTAAAAAATCAATTCATGTAATATACTGTAGTGAAAGGTATCTAATTTTTAATTGTCATCATGTATTTGGCTGCCAGTTTTCTCCGATATAATCAGTGATGGGAGAGGTAGCTAATAGCACATTAAACTGTTGTTCTAATTTATAAGTCAATTATAAGGTAAAAATCTTCCCAAGTTGCATTTGAGAGTAAATTATCAACTTAGAGTTAGGCTATACTGATATAATTCTGTGGCTGCTTCATTGATTTATCAGTAAACTAGGATGCAGGTTTAGAGCCCACTTCAGTTCTTGCATGCTGCATTTTTAGCATAGCATCTCTGCTAAGAATTGTACTTGGTTTAAGTTATGTTTTCCTTTGACTTTACACCTGAATTCCAAAATAAAGGAAAAAAAATCCTTTCATTTCAGTGTAAGTCTGGTGACTTTCACTTGGAGCCTTGTTATTTAGAGATGTTAAAAACTTTAGCCGAGACTTGCATGTCTGGGAGCTGCTTCTAATAAAGATTTTTTTCACATCTAGGATGAAGTGGTAAAGTTGACAGATAAATGTCTTAACAATGCAATTGAGAGCCCAGTCACAGCAGCAACATGGCTTTCAGCAGATATCAAAAGCAATATCCTGAAGGCCCAAGCAGAAGCAGGACACAAGGTAAATACTCAACTGATAAGATCTGTGTTGTTCTCAAATGTTTTATTTCTCTTCAATTTCCTGGTGTTGGAGAAGGTGCCTTCTAGATAAGAGTGCTCCAAGAGCCGAAATCCAAGGTGGAGTAAGGGAGCCTTTCAGCCTTCACAGTAATAGTGGTCTGGTACTGGAACAGTTGCCCAAGGAGAAATTTTCATCCTTGATGATACTCAACGTGTAACTGGACACAGCCCTGAAACAAGCCCTGGTTTGAGTGGTGTCTGACCCAGATAACCTCAAGAGGTTGTCTTCAAGAAATTATTCTGTGACAAAGACTATGCTTGTAGCGTGTTCTAGTAAATTCTGTAGCAAATAATGGTATTTGATTTGGCTACATCAGTGAATTATTTTTATTTCTGCACTGAAGTTTTCAGACAGAATTCCTGTTTTAAGTCTCTGAGCAGCACACTTCCATGCTGGAAGGGAGGTGCTTGGCTCTTCTGTGAATCCCAGAACTGAGAGGAGATGGAAACAGATATCAGAAATTTATATCTTTGTTCATTTTTTCTACTCAGGTAGTAAGAGAAGACATTCTGACAGGTGTCAAGAATTCCAATATTCAGGATGCTGCAGCCAGGTACTGGATAGACTGGGAAGAAACATGGGGTCTAGTTACCCACGTACAGCACTGAGAACCTGAAGTTCAGTGCAGTCTCTTAGTGGCTCAGTAATCATTGTATTTTACCTTGTCATAGTGTAGCTGAAACTGGCAAGTGTGAAGTGTTTTCAAAATGAAAACCAGTGAGCACTGTAGTTGCTAAGTTTTATTTTATACACAGTAATCCAGATACTCTTTATTCTCCCTCCCATACTTTAATTTGATAAATGTTGTTCCAACAACACCTTCAATAAATATAGTTATTTCTGATCCCTGAACAGCTTCAATATAATGAAGGGGGGTGGGTCTGTTTCAGGATTTTTCAAGTTGGAGGGGTTACAACATGGTTCTTGACAATTTGTGAAGTTGATGTGTCAAACCTCAAAGAGGACATAGGGATTATCGAATAAAATGTGCATCTAGTGATCTCAAAAATATGCTCTAACAAGTGGTTCATGAAGAGCTTTCCATGGAAGGTTGTATCTGGTTTTTGTTTGTTTTGGTTTGTTTGTTTGTTTGTTTTGTGCCAGGAACATTCTCCCATCAGGCAAAACTCAAAGCAGCCCCCCAGCAGCCAGTCCGGTATTTCAAGACCCAAGAGAGCTGCTGAAAGCAATCCCTGCCTCAAACACCTTTGTTCTGTAAGTGATCCGGGAGAAACGTGTTTCAGGGGGTAAGGGAACCACATGGAGGTTATCTTGAACAGGTTTGGAAAGATGAGGAACAGTTCCTGAGCATCTAGGCTACATCTAAGCAGGTTTACCATTGCATCTTTAATTACTGTTGCAACAGTTAATCAGTGTAGGCCAGGCCTCAGGGTGGGTATCCTAGGAAGCAATAAGCAAATCTCTTTCATCTGCTGAAGTGACTGAAATAACTGACATCCTGGTGCCCCTGGCTCTAAAGAGGAAGATAAAAGGATGGCAGGGAATGCTTCAGGCAACTTAGAAATAAGGGTTGAAGAAACTCGTCTGAGATGGAAGACATTGATACTGTTGGGTGTATCCACAGCTGTAGCTGAAACTATGAAAGAGAGCGGTAATCTGTAGAGGTAGTTGTAAGGCATTTACTTCAACATAGAAACATCAGTCTTCTGTCTGCCTCCTGTGAAACTGGTGTCAGTTTTTGGCTTGATCTGTCCGGGAAGCAGCACTGTTTGGCGCTATCCTGACAGCGCGCTCATGAGACTGGTTTCTCCTTTCAGTAATGCGTTAAATGAGGACAACACTGCCTCTAACTGTGAGGACCTGCTGATTTCACCTACTCTGGCTCCAGCTGAGGAGGCTGCTCTTTCAAAGGTATCACCAACTGCTAGCCTGGAAGGTTTCTGTGTGTCACACTTCAGCTACTGATGCCTCCAGGCAAGCACAGCAAACTTTGCTGCATGCCTGTCATAACTCAGTGAATACCAGTCGTTAATGAATGCCAGAGAGTACTTTCTGGAGCAGGCAGGGACACTGAACAGATCTCTTCAAAGGCCATTTCTGGGTCTACTTTCAGGTTCTTTGCCTGACGTTTATTTTTCTAAAGAGATCATTTTCCTCACAGTGGTCGGGAGCCCCTTATATCCCAATGATTTGATGCTTCAGGAAAGAGCCTGCAGTGATGAAATTCTGACATAGGCAATTCATATCAAAATAACCACAGAGGGAGAAGTTTAAATTGAAGTGCTTAATTGTTGTAGTCTGTTTGCCTTAAGGGTAAGGTAATTTTTAACTGGACTCCATGAAATGCACATAATTCAGGGGTCAGCTTTCTTTTGTCCCTCTCCAAAACAAGAGAGTTCAAAATTAGTCTGAAGTAACAGCAGAGTCTGAGGGGTTATTGCAGATCACTAAAGCACCATGCACTTCAGCTGTTGTCCCTCTAAACCAGTATTATGTAGTTGATCCCACAGAGTAATTATCAGTTTCATCTTCTGAGTTCAAATACAACTCACAGACCTCATTGACCTTGTCGAATTGTGCAGTACCCCATCTTCACGCAGGAGAACGGGACGGCTTCACAGCTTGCACAGCAATGACATTTCCAGTACACTGCTGAGAATAAGTGAAATGGCTCTTAGAAAGATCATATGACAAAACAGACCTCATCAACAGTGGTGTTCATGAAGGACACTGGTCTGTAACTTGGGAAACCACTAGAGTATTCAGCAGACCTATCTGGTTACTGCTAGGAATTCAATTCAAAATTGATTTATTCCATAGAGCACTCCAGATGACCAGGACGTTTCCTTAACATCACTGACAGAGAATCTAATTGACTTTACAGAAGCCACACCTCGGGTAAATGTATTTCAAAACCAAATTTATTCCTTAAACACATACAAGGGTTTTCAGTCATCAGCTCTCTTCTGGCATTAGTATCTGTCCCCCGGGCTTGGATCTGCTGGGGCAGACTGACGTGGTGATTGACCCAGATCACGTGTGTATGCCTCGTGATGTGAAGGGTGGCTGGCCTAGGCTTGTAGACCCAACAGCTTTGTAATTGAAGGAAACTGAAGAGTTAACTTGTATCTGTGCCACAAGGGCCTGTACTCTTACAGTGGTACACCTGCAAGTGCCAGCCCACTTCTCAGGCTTTCGGGTAAATAGAATGACAGAATGGTAGGGGTTGGAAGGGACCTCTGGAGATCTGTAGTGCAACGCTCCTGCTAAAGGAGGCTCACCTAGAGCAGGTTGCACAGGACTGCATCCAGGCTGGTTTCGAAAGCCTCCAGAGAAATTACACTCATAATATGTCTGTGTATATACTTATTTAAGTGTGTATATATTAAAGTAAATATTTGAAAAATAAATTCTTAAGATAAATCAGCCCTCCTGTATAGATGTTAAACATGTCTTTTAATCCGTGCCAGTGAAAAAGGAGTTCCACTGCCTGCACCAGAAGGAGGGGAAAGGATTAGGACCTTTAAACTGTTCACAGAAATGTGCTCTTTGTTAACTTTATCCACAAAGCGGGAAAAAAAAAGAATGGGTTCAATTGCCTTTTGGAAGGGAGCACTGCACTGCAACTGCTAGCAGGGGGTGTGTGAGTGAGCAGCTGGCCCCTCCTTTCTGTGTGGGGTCCTCATCTGTAGCTGATCACCAGCGTGCTATGGACAAATAGCTGAGATCATTTCGGGAGGCAGGATTGCTGTGGGAAGCAGTATTGTTGTTTTGGGAGGCAGGATTGTTTTGAGCATGTTCTCAGACCCTTCTAACTTTTTCTAACGAGCATTTATTTGCTTTTTGTAGGTGTCTTCTCAGCCTACAATAACACCGAGGTGGATAGTGCCAGTGAGTTATCTGACCATTCCTTAACAAGAAAAAAAAGTTTTTGTCATGATTAAGAAACAGGAACTCAAGTAAAACAGTAAAATATAATAATTTGTGATAATTTGAAAGCACATAAAATAATGTACTAGACCAAAAATAAAGCAAACTTAGCTGGACTAAAACAACATACATATCCTGTGAATTTTTAAATGTCATTTTTTGTTGCATTATATTGCAGATAAAGGCTATAAAGTTTCTTTAAGAACTTGCCCTTAGTGAAACCCACCTGTGAACTTGACAAATCTTACTTCTTACTGTTATAAATAAATCATATTGAAAAAAATCAGCTTGTCTTGTTCTGTCAGGTTTTTATTCCAGTTTCCTGTTTCATTCTTCCCGAAACAGACCGGACTGATTTCCAATGGGCCTTTGGGAAATGATGTTGCCTTATCTGTGAAGGCAGTGAAGGGCAGCATGGAGACTCTGTTGTCATCAGCTGGACTGCCATCATCCCAGCAGACACCTGAAGTCCTTGCAAGGTAAGGTGGTCTCAGAACTCACTTCAGAAGTCTGTATGTGATAGAAAGGCAGGATGTGCTCTGACTGCTCCCACTTAAACAGTTACAGTGGTCATTTAGACACAGTGCCTTGTGCCTTTGCTGTGCTTAGAATTATAGTTCTGTCTCCCTTGAAAGCGTTTGAAATCTTACAAATAAACAGAGCAGCTGATGTGTCTGTGTATTTTTATATAACATTGCTTGAAGAGTAAGAAAATATTTGTTTTAATTGGAGTAAGTAAAAGAAGCATATAAGTTTAGGTGGAGTTGGAGGTAAACCTGTTGTTGTTATAAGTGCTATAAAATTAATTATCTTCTTAATTATCATTTCACTTCAGTTTCTTTCATTATCTGCTAACATGCTAAAATTATGATACAGATGATTGTTTTGAGAAATGTCTTTATAGTGTTTCAATACCTGTCAGATGATTGCGGGGTGGGGGGATGCCCCCCAGCTATCTCCAAGCTGTAAGGAAGGCAAGGAACAGAATTTGTAGTGATATTTCCCTTTGGTAATCTGTTCTGCCACACTGGTGAGGCAGAATAATGGCAGTGGTGCTCAGGCCTTTCAGTGAACCTCTTAGAGTGCAGATGGCAATGGTGCACTATGTGAAATTGTCAGTTTGTTCTGCTGCAGTTGTCCATTGGTCTCATTGAATTACGAAGGGAACAGCTATTAAAGCTTTTTGGAGCAATACTCATCTTTCTCATCTTACCATGGCAGATCTTTTTGGAGGAGTGTATTTACAGGGCACTTTTTTTTTCCCTCCTTCTTCCCTTTTAGCCCAGTTACTGAAGATACTAAAATAAGAACAAAATGTTTACTCACCACTGAACTGTAGAAGAAGTTTCTGCACTTCCATCCACCTTGTAAAAACTGCAGTCTTCTAACACATCTCCAAGGGATCATTCCGAAAGACTTGCTTAGGATCAGACTCTTGTTGAATGGGATTCAGACAGCCAGACGGTTTGCTGGTATCCAGAAGAGACTTCTACATTTACTGCAGTCTAACTGGAATTACAGTCTACACCAGGATATAAAACAACATGCACATTTGATCATCTCCCTCAGGAGAAATGAAAATGCCACACTGGAGCTAGCTCTGAACATGGGAACAGAATCTAGTTGTGTTCTGCTCCTGCTACATTTAGTCTGATTTACACTGTCCTGCCTCTCAAGTGTTAGTGGAAATCGTTCACTGTGATGTTGAAAGGACTGGACAGGATCCCTGGCCTCTGCAGAGCGATATTGGCCAGATTAGGAGAACTTGTAGGGCCACCTTGTGGCCATGCTATGTTCTGTGGCTCACAGTAGTATGACTTGTTTCATACGGACAAGGACATTTTCTTCTGTATGATTATTCCCTCTGTTTTTCCTTTGTTTTATGAACACATACTCTTATTTTTGGCCTTAAACCCCTTAATAATCCTCGCTTCTCTTCTTACAGTACCTGGGAAGAATGAAAATCTAGTCCATCAGTGACCAACTACTTTGACTGGATTTGAGCTGCTCATCGCAACCAGGAAAAAGAAAATTAACCTGCCAAACAGCTTATTGTGTTAGCATATTATAGCAGAGGTCCCACATTCTGACACTGATTATTTCATTTCCTAGATGACTCAAATACATGCATTTTAGGATAGAGGTATGGAACATTTTAAATGCTGAAGCAGTGAGGGTATGAGTACAGCTTACTTCAGGAACTGCTTGGTGGTTAGTTTTGTTGTCATATAGAACTAGGAAGGAGAAGAATTTTCTTGTTTCTATTCATACTGTTTCTGGGTGTTGTTTCCAGATGCTGTGCTTTGGGACTACTTACAAGGGTTGCTAGTGGCTTGAGGGTACAGTTAGATCAGTTCTTAATACCATCTTAAATCCTGTTCCAAATGTCATCTAATAGTTGTACATGGAACAAAGAATAGAAAGAACAAGGTCAAAACAGGAAAAAAAAAAAAGATGAGAAGTTCCTGCAAGCAGTTCACTTCTTTGTAGAATAAAGGTAGGAGAACTTGCAAGAACACGCACCTCAGAGATGGTGAAGGCCTTTGCTGCTCAGGTGAAGTACGGGACACTGTGTACAGTTTGAAGAGATCATTTGAATCCTGGGCAGCAGGATTCTCATGTGCACATGGGTAGAGGTGAGCACATGGACCCTGTGAAAAAGGTCAACACAGTGTCAGAGGGTGAATAAATACAGAAGCCCAGTGATGAACTCCACATCTCCTAACAGGGAAGCACAGGTGAAACAACTGGGATCTTTTTTCTTAGGAAGAGGTTTGTACATATGACTGGGGTCAGAGGATGTTTTCTGCACAGTGTGGCTGTTTATAAATATTTATATACATGTTTTTAGAAACAATTTTAAATGTGAAAGCTGGTTCTGAAAGCTGTATGTGCATCTTCGTTCCAGCACACTGGCTGTGTGCACATCCCTCAGTGTAGACGAAGACTAGGACCAAACCACTGTGGGCCGCATAAGGAAGCTGGTGCCCAGCTAGGTGGCTTCTTTCAGACTAGGGCACTCTTGCTGCTGCTTTTGTGCTCTTGTTTGCAAGATGCTGAAGGAGTGTGTGAAGGAAAAAGCCACGTGGCATTTACCTGGCCCACTGCCGCTCCTCAAAACCCCCGAGGCCTTAATAGAGAAACACAGGAACCATGGGGAGCTCTTAGGACAGCTGTACCAGAGTGGCTCTGCAGACAGTAATTCGCAGCCATTGCCTCAAAAGCGGGAGTCAAAATTTGCAGCGGGAGCTTCAAGTTCCTGCTTCAGCCAGCACCTAAAGCACTGGGCTGGCAGCTCCCAGCTCCCTGCACTTCCAGCCGGGGGAGCTGCTGCTCTGGACCAGGTGGAGGGCTTCCGCTCGCCAGCCGTTCAGCTCTGTTGTTACTTCCCATTCAATACTGGCTGGTTTTTATACTTTTAAATCTGAGCCTTACTGCTTATTAAAATGTAGAATGTTCCAGAAATCAAATATCGAATGTCTTAGTCTGGATTAATAATACAGTTGCCAGCATAGTTCCTGCGGGAAGAGGGAAGCTATGGCTGCAACAGTCTGCTTCCCGCCCAAAGCCAGGACTGTGTGGGGAAACTTGGCACTTGCTATTGATCTGTTTGCTCAGCAGCTGAGCTGGCACTCACCAGCTACATGTGTTGGGTTTGTAAATAGACAGAATGCAGTAGCATTTTCTTTAAGGCATGTTTGATATTTGACTCTTCCCATTGGGTTCAGGAGCTCTGTGAACTGTTAGCTTGAATCCCTCCCAAAAGGAGAATAACAGAAGTTTACAGTTTTACAGCATTGCATGTTGAATACCATCGTAGATTCCTCCCAAGTGATCACATACGGCAAGTAACAAGTAAATAACATGTGGGGTGTGTGCCCCCTAAAATCTAAATGGTTCTATTATTTCAGCATGATCAGAATAGTGGTCATTGGTGTATTTTTATTTGCACATATGTACACACAAATGTCACAGAGGCAAGGTTTTCCTCAGTTCTCAGAGGGCTGGTACTTGAAGCTTTATTTAAAGATTAAAAATTTTCAACTATTAAATTTGGGACTTGCAATTTCTAGTAGATTTGGGGCTGTAAACCCAGCTCTTTCCAGTGATAGCTGATACTTGGAGCAAATACTTTGTGTAACTCAATGTAGTTTATTCAGCTAATCCAAATTGTAGCTCATAGGGAGCCTGGTGAGGGACTAAGGCACCACAGTTCTGATCTGAACAGACCGGCAGGCAGGGACCTGGACATTCTGTCAGTTGGCATCATTGTTTTGCTTCTAATCTACAAGTGCCATGTGGTGTCATGACTGGCTAATGGGGAACGTAGCATTACTCACCTCCCGCATCTTATCAGACACAAATAGGTGTAATAGTTCTTACAGTTAGTGTGCTGAAGAATTAACACCTGTGTGTTACTGAGAAAAAGGAATTTCTTGCCATTACTATACTATTGATTGATTGGCTGTAAGGTCAAATCATCCTTTAAAAGTTTATTTTTTGGTATTTATTTATAGAGATTTATAGATAAAATTTTTGTGTGAATCCAGCATTGGGATGCTGGCAGGTTTGCCAACCCCTTAAAGCTGTAAGAGTTGACAGCAGTGAATGAATGCACGTTTGATTGCAGTCCTTTGGAAAAAGACAGCTCCCTGATTTAAAAAAAAAAAACAAAAAACAAAAACAACAAACTTCTTTTTCCCCCTAACAAAGTTCTCCCCTATTGATTTCTCCATGCGTGTCCCAGCCTGTCCTTGTTAACTGGCCTTGTACCCTTCTGCTGCGCGTGTGCAGTGCTGGTCAGAGACAGATTCCTTTTTTAACTCTAGAATTAAAAAATGACTTAAGCAAAAAACCTAAGTGATCGGATCTAAAAATAAAAGTGATTTTACTCCAGTCACACTCCATAAATCAATTGAATAAAAGATTTTAGAGAAATCTTAACATGTATAACAAGAAGAAAACCTCAGCCCGTATCTTAAACTGGTTAATTTGGGGGAGATGCTGGATCATAGAACTGCAGACCAGTCTCACCCATTTAGTCCAACAGGAAGCGACCAGAAGCCTGCACGTGAGGTGTACGTGGCACTGGTCTTACGGGTGTTTGGAATGGGTATTAGTGAGGGAGTTTGGGCCCTCTTACGCAGGAATTAAGGGAATCTCTTCATCAGTGGTGATGGTGTTTAATGATAGGAAAGTCATATGACATAAAATAATTCCTGGTAGTCAGTCACAGCTGTTGAATACCAGCTTAAGTCTGTTCGATTTTGAAACTGAAATTCCACCTATACTTTGTCAAAGAGAGACCCCTGTGTGAAAGCCATGTTCCAGACAAGTTTTCAGACTCAACTTCAGCAAGAAAATTCACAGCAGTAGGAGAGGAGCTCAGGTGAACAGTGCAGTCACATTTGAGCGTCTTCCCACAGTCTGTTTTCACCTCTTTCCTGTTTCCCCCTTGCCTGCCCCTTGATCATTCTCATTTCTTGAAGCAAAGATGTACTGTTCAGATCACAGTGTTCTTCACGAACAGCACTGGATACATTTTCCCCATTGTGCACGTATTCTGGTACAACCCAACCCTTCTGCAGATTGTTAGTAGCTCTGTTTCATGACTAGCTAGCATTTAAAGCTCTGTCTGGGCACGTAGAGTGTTTACAGTTAGTCTAGGAAGTCGTATATACATAGCTGTTAGACATGGTAAGGTCACAGCTTTCAAATGCAGCTGGACAATCAGAACTTTTATACAAAAAATAAACATAATCCCCGCTAATGGCCTTTCAGTGATGCCGGTGTAATCCGTGTGCATTCACTCTTGAGTGTGAGCACCACGGACACGAGTACGGGGCCCTCCCTGCTGTGCTCAGGTGGAGGTGGGTAGAGTTGGTGCGAGGTCGTTATGTGCTGCGGTGCACAGGGAGGAGAGCCGAGCAGTCAGCCCAGCAAGTTGACAGCCAGGATCCGCCACTTGGTGTTGTGTGCCTGCTGGGAACAAACGAGGAGCAGGTACGGCCCTGTCGTGGTGTTGGGCATTCTGCAGTAGGAAGGTTCTCTTGCAAAATTCACCTCTTTTTACTGTTTATCTTGAGCACTCTGCTTCAGAAACACACACACCCCCCTACCTTTAACTGGACAAACTTATTTTTAAAGTATGTAAGAATATTTTTTTAGCTAGATTATTATTTTTTTGTTGTTAAAATCACACTAACTACTGTATTTTTATCTTTTATATGTAAAGCTTGGCAATAGCTCTCAATGTGTAATTTATTTGTTGGGTTTTTTTTATAAAACAAAACGCACCCTCTTCTGTTTCACAATAGTGATGCATGAACTGTTTTAGGCACTGCACTGAGATCTGTATTGAAATGTACATGGGAACAAGAAGCTGTGATTTGTAGTCCACTTGAAACGTTTATACCGTAGTTTTGTCTTAAATACACCACATCAGTGCAAAAGTCTCGCAGTGTCATCTTTAAGCAGTGCTGTGTTACGCTGGCGTGGCAGTGAAAGGCGCGAGTCAGGTGGGAGGTGTCGTGCAGTGGGGGCTGGTGGGGCTGTTGCAGCCCTGAAATGGAAGCCAAAGCCTTGTGGCAGACGCGTGCTTGGCACTGAGCACTTCCTGATCCGCAGCTCACAGGGTCAGTGGTTAGTGGCAGTACGTTAACTTGCTGCAGGACCGAGTGGTTCTTGTCCTTGTGCTAAGGTCGCTGGGCAGCTTCTGGTTTAAGAGAAGGGTGCCTGGGGTGGAGAGAGATTTGCAAACTTCTTTGGGCTGTCAAAACACTGCAGGATATGTTCTAAACTCAATTTATGATCAAAGTGTAACAAAAGATGGCATCCGAACTTTCAGATCGATGCTAAACAGTTAAATGCCTCTTTCCAAAAGAGCTGAGATTGTCCAGCTGTTGAATGGTTTTGGAAAGCAAAGTACCGATGTGTGTGCCCAGAGATGAAGCTTGAACTGAAGAGTGTCACTTTACAACATGCAGAGAAGTGGAGGCCAGTTAACTGAGCAATCCTGCTTTTATTTCCAGTAAGGGATTCGTTTATGTGGTGATAATGATTGTTAAAAGGAAATTGTTTATTTCCAAACCTCGACTTTATTGAAATGCTTATGAAGACAGCAAAGGGCAAGCAAACCATTTGATCATCTTCATTTCTCAACACTTAATAAACTTGGGAAAGTATCAAAGGGAAGAGAAATAATTCCATCCTAATAACTAAGCTCATTTCCCTACTGGTATAATTTGTGTAGGTCAGACTATGATCCCACTGAATTGTTCTTCAAATGCATTTGTAACTCGAAACAATGAAACAGATTTAGTTTAGATTTTTATTATTAAAAAACAAAACAAAACTTCCTTCAATATCTACACTTTAAAAGAGAATCCCTCTGCCATTTATGGATTTTAAGGTTCAGAAACCAAATGGTAATTGAAGACAGTGAGCTAAGTGACATAGCTATGGCTGTTAGTTCAGGATTTGGTCTCCTGTATATGTGGTTTATGATACAACAGTGCATTGCAAGTCACAGACAAGATTACCAAAGAATGCTGCATCCTTCTGCTTTTATTCTATGGCTTAAATTATACTGAGGGCTTATCAAATATATCCAAGCTTCCATTTGTTTCAGAGACGTTTGAAATGATCTGGCTTCAGTGGTAGCCCCTTCAGTCCATGCCCAGCCAAGTTGGTGTGGTTTGTTCTCTTTCTAAGTAGTTGAGATTAGCTGGAGTTAAGTCCATTCATTATTTCATGCAGGGCACCACAGAGCTTTCAGATGGCAGCAGCTTTTAGTCACTCGCTGAGCCGGGGATGAATTCTCATTAACTGCTCCAGTTAAGGAGAAGTATCATAAGCACATCCACAAATGATCTTCTCTTTCCTCTGTGAAAAAGGTGACTGCGTTGCATAAAAATGTGCCAGGAAAACAGGAGTGAAACCACTTAAGGTAATCTGAGAACTCTTAAGTGTAGCTGATTGCACTGGCTGAGTTTTGAAAGGGAAGATGACCTAGGAAATGTGATACAGTGGTGTAAGCAAGGATTGGATGCCTAGGGCCTGGACAGCCTTGTTTTTGGAGAGAACCTGAAATACAGGTCACAGGTGCCCAGAAGTGACTGAGGTACCAGGTGCTTCTGCTGATGAGCGGCTGTGGGATGCAGTTATTTTACATCCCAGACCCACTTCCCTTCCAGCTCATCCTAGAGTTCATCCTTGTTTTTTAAAGACCTGGTAATGGGCCAACAAGGGGATAAGTAGCCTCTGGTGGCTTCAGCAAGTTTCCTGTAGCAGTGTCCCACTTTCAGGCTCGGAGCTCTCTTCTCTTGCACAGCATTACCAGGGCTTAACTGCAGCTCAGCCTCCCACCAGCAAGCTCTGAGCTCACATCTCTCCAGTCACAGCCCCTCCCCAAGCTCCTGCGCACCTTGCGTCCTCTACAGGGACTGGGGAACGGCGGGGACCCTGTGGCATCAGACTGCTTGAGAGATTTAGGATCTTCTAGGTGAAGAAGCTGAGGCTGTGCTGAAGTCGCTGGTGCAACCACCTGACTCGGCCCGCCGGCAGAGGCAAGGGCAGGAACCCGGAGAGGTGGGCATGTTCTGCAAGCTGCTTTTTCCTCCCTGTGCCAAGCCATTGCTTTTGGGCTGGCTTGTGTCCAGCCTGCATTGGCTCCAAGTAAATGTTAAACCCTTCGTGGGGCTGCCAAAGGGAAGAGAGTTTGGTAGGGGAGGAAGAAAGGAATGGCAGAGGCTGGATGGCATTTTCCTGGGGCTCTTGCACACCCCCAGGATACCTGCGCCTGCCAGGCCTTTGTGTGACTTGGAAAATCACTGGTTTATTGTTGGCCTTTGCAGTTAAATTTCCTTCCCTCGTCAATCCCAGATGAAAGCCTGTATGTTACAGTAACGCTCTGAGGAATGCCAAAACAGACCTGTTGGCCAGCAAAAAAACAAAACCAACAAACATGCTGCTGATGTAAGCCTGCAGTGCTTCTCCCTACGTGCTCAGCTCAGTCCCTGTATTGAAGTCCTTTCCAAAGGCACCTCCTCAAGCTGAGCAATTCCCCTTTCTTGGAGGAGAAATTCAATGCCCAGGCAGCCTTCCCAGGGCCAGCTGAAGTCCCATGAGATGACTGGGGCTTGCGGGAGCACATTCCTTGTTCAGCAAGGTAAGCTCTTTGTTCGGTTTGGAAATACACATACATATTTTAAGTTCGTGGAAGCTCAGAAAATGAGCAGCATGCATTGGTATGAAATGCAGTAGGCTTTATCTATATGGCAGCACACAATCCTCTCTGCTTCCAAACGAAGGTCACAGAAGGTCCAAATAACTCCTAAGTAGCTTTTTGTGAACTCATCTATAATTTTCTTACTGAATTCCTGTGACAGCTACTTGTGAAGAGATGATGAAAGTATCTGTAAATACTTCAAGTTCAATTTTCCTACTAAACTTTTGAAAAGTGATCTTTTCAAATATTTGGAAGCATTAAATTACACATTCTAGTAATTTCAGACATCAGCATCTCTTCTTACAGGCAGCTGAAGTTCAGACAGAAGTGTCTTAGTAACTTCTACAGAAATAACTGCTTGAAACACTGGACAATATTATCTTTCAAATAAAAAAAAAATGCACTTTTCAACAAAGGAAAAATAAAATCATAAAATAACACACCCCCCCATGAATTCAGGGTTTACTAGTATAGAGGGGAAATGTGTAACAAACGCTGCATTTGTTGACAAAACAGAGCACGATGGATTTGGAAAAGCAGAAATCCCTTCGTGGCTCAAGTCTGAGTTACCAGTCAGAGCAGCTGATGTTTTGTGCCACTCCTGTCAAGCCTCCCTCTTTTTTTTTTTTTTTTTTTTTTTTCCCCCCCCAAGAAAAAGTCAAACCCTTCTGATCCTGTGCTCAGTCATTAAATGTAGCCATGTGCTGGGCAAGATTTATTTATTTTTTTCTCTTCCAGATGTAATGCTCTTCCTCTGGTCTAACGCTGCAGGTGAGTGTCAGGGGGAACTCGTGCTTTCACTTCCTCAAGGTTAGATGCAATCCTTGAATATCTTCTAGATTGCAGTTGCTAATTTTTCTGATGGGTTTCTTTTTTATAGGCCACCTCACGTTGCAAATACAGTGAAAAGAACTCTCTTTCAAGGTAAGCAAATCTTAAAAATCTTAGAAAATGTTGTCATTAAGATTCATCAGATCCCTCGGATGTGACCATAACGTGCACAAGCTCGATTCAAATTCCATTTTATGGGTGTATATTTATGTCTTATGCCGGTGCGGAAGGAGGCGGCTTTGCACCTGACACGGCAGTTAGAGAGCCAGGAGGGGTTACTCCTGGTTCTGACTTTCAAGGCAGCATCAGCCACTGCAATTTGAAAGAATATCAACTTACTGAAAAGTAGCAAGAAGCACAGCGTTCTGACCAGCTCCTCTCAGAAACTGCAACTTACACATAAGTTGTAACTTAAATATTTGTCAAGTTTTGTTCACATTGTAAAAGAAAAAATAAATACACAGCAAGTATGAGAAGGTGTAATTTTTTTTTCCCCTCAGTGTGCCAAGAGGAAACCGAAGACAGTTGGAAGCAGCTGGTTTACCACCTACTGGCACACTGGTGGAAATTTATTCTCTTGCTTTGCAATCAAAGCAGTCACAAGCTATCAAACTCTATTTGCCAGAATGAGATCTCAGAGAAGCTGGATAATGGTTTACCCCCAATAAGCAGCAGCACATTGGTGTCATTGCTGACTTCATCCACTGTGGCCACATCCTGATGATTGGTTCCCTCTTCTTCTCCCCCAGTCTGAGCTGCAGCAAAAGTCTCTTTTTCTGAAGAGACAAACGGATGGAGCAACTCATCCTTTGACAAAATGCTTGCTGCTCTGTTTGGGTCTAGTTTTGCCCCTGAAGTGGACTGAAATGCACAGAAGCCCCCTCGCTCCAGAGGCAAGCTAAAGGTTTTCATTTCAATCGCGTTGCTTTCCTCGTTGTTTAAAGCTCGGTACACGGGACGTTGACGGAAGTAGTTGCAAAAGTGAGTGTGCTTTGGGATGGTCACCAGCTGGTGATGGTCTTTCTGCTTATTCTTCCAGTGACTGTGGAAAGTATTGGAGAAATCTGAGGTGGTTTGGAAATCGGTGCCAATTCCTAAGATGCAGTGATACATTTTAGGAGAAAAGTTTGCAGTGATACTAAGCTTCTTCCATGTCTGTGTATGGAAATAATACTTCCAGAGGTCATCAACAGGACGGGAATTCGAAATCCCTCCACCAAGAATCAGCATGGAGTCCTTGAAGACTATTGAAGCGTGACCTACCACTGGAGGAGGTCCTTGGCTAAACAGAAGAGAAACCAGCAGTCAAAGGGAGACCAACAAGCAACTAACACTGATTTAAGACTAATTTTCCTTTGACTCACAAGAATGAGTCCGAAACAGCTGCACTGCTGACAGCTGCATCAAGGGGTTGCCAACAGATCTTCCAAGCAAAGCCAGCTGGAGCCCCAGGGATGGCAGCAGTACTATGGCTTGATCTGGACAATTCCTACCATCGCAAAAAGGCCAACATCGCCCTCTCTGCCTGCACGCAGTATCAAATGGTACGATCAATTCTTTCTGTGTTAATTTAGTGTAACAAATAGTACAGTTTACCTTGTTCTCATGTTGGACCAACTGCTGCTTACAAAGTCCCACTTCCATAAGTCCTTCTGTTCACTCAGCCCCATCAGCCCTCCAAAGAGGTACATGCCTGTATGGTAAACCACTGCTGAATGGCCATGACGAGGCCCTGGGCCAGAAGCAGGAGATGGGGTGGAAACACACAACCATTTTCTTGTATCTGAAAGCAAAATATTAATTTCTAGATTTACCAGATTTACCCTAGTATTGGAGAAGGGATTTATTTCAGCAACAAAATAACTATTCTGTTGGACAATCAAGTATTTCTGCTCTAAGATTTTTGTAAGTTAACAGCTTTAATTCTAATACTGAAAAAGTGCATTTTTTTGAAATAAACTTTTAATGAAAACGTCAGATGCTGTATGACAGATGCCACAGAAATTTTATTTAAAGAGCAGTTTTTCCCTACGGCTTTGTTAATTCATTAACTCTGACACAGAAAGATAATTTCCTGGCTGTAAGAGGGAAAAATCAGTTAACAAAAACATTCCTTCATTAATGGCTGCGCTTATTCTCCCATCATTCATTTCAAAATAGTGACTGAATGGCCACCAGATAATAAAAGTTATCCATTTAGGAAGTGTCTGGGAATCATCTGGTGTGCAGCCACCAGATTAGTGATGAATATGCTATTGAAACCATCTCCTGTCAGGTTTGGCTCCCCATGGTTAGTTCTAGACTTGAAATTCAAAGGATGGCATTAATAGGCTGAAGTCGGGGTCTCTGCTGCATCTGATGTCAAGGTGTTAGGTCATGGGCTGGACTCAATCTCAGAGGTCTTTTTCAGCCTCAGTAATTCTGTGATCTGAAAGTTTTTGGTAATCCTTTAAGAACTTAGTGAATAAAACATTCTCCATGGTTTTCAGCTCTAAAACTGGCAAATACTGCAAAATGTCTTCCAGTATAATACAGCCTAATTCATTTCAGCCTGGTATTAATTTAATTGACAGTATTGTAACTAAACACTGCTGAACAGAAGCTAAAACTAACAGCGAATTTCTGCTGACAGGAATTTTCTTTACAGAGCAAGCCGTGCTTTCCTGCAGCAGTCATTGTTTTACACTGGATCACAACCTTCTCATGTTTTTTAACCTACCAAAATGGAAAGTCCAAAACTCCTGTGAAATGCCTCTGATGCCAAAGTATCCCCCGTAGATGTACATGCTGGAATGGTACACTACTGCACTGTGACCTTTCCTGTTTGTCGGCGCCGAGCTCTAAAACAGTTCAATAATAAGACAAAAAACTCTTAACATAGCAAGTTGTATCAGTTGCAATGTCTGTCTTGGGAATATCCCCAACTAATGAAAACCATGGCTTTGGGTTGGGTTAAAACTTCTCTGAAAATGCAGAGTAAATCCACCACTGAAGGCTTGTATGGAAGCAAACACAAGCCATTCTCCAGTTGGAGCAACTCTCCCTTTTTAAGCCCACCACAGGATCACGTGCCCACTGCCTCCCTCTCGCTGCACTCACATCAGTAGTGCTGCTTTTGCAACTGCTGCTAGGCATAGTAAAAGGACACATGGTAAATATATAGGGCAACTCTTGGGAATACAGTGGGGCGATGTAGCCCTTTCCCCCATCAAGTTCCACACTGAGGAAATGTTAGTCCCAAGAGTAACTGGCATTGCTTGGTGTGAATTTGTCCTGCCGCAAGCCCGAGGCTGTGCCCAGACCCTCAGCAGGAAAACAGGTGGCTCCTGCTGCGTCCGCAGCAGTTTTCAGCACTGCTGAGACTCGTAGACCCAAATCTGGGGAGACCCAGCTAAAGCTGAAACAAAATATAAGGCAAGTGTTTGGTTTTGTTCTTTTGGTTTTCAGTTGTTTCTTCTCGAACAGCCAAATTTAATACTGGGAGGGGGGGAGGGAGCCATGTTCTCTATATTCAGTTTAGAATAATTACAAGGAACCATTTACCCCTATACATAAGAAAGAGTTGTTGCATAAGTCCATCGTATTTGTTGTACATAATTATTTTTTTTCCTATACAAATGACCCTGCATTCCCAAACGTTCTTTGACTCCTCCCCCATTCACAGGTTTGTACAGTAGTAACTGTGTCACATCTTACTTTTTTTGTGCAATTCCATAGCACAGTAACATTGTGAGGATGATGTTTAAAGAGCAAAAAATACAGGGAGTGATATAAAGCCAATCTCATAAGACCAAGACATAAATGCTTCCACTGAGGTTTCACTCAGAAGTGGCAGTAACTTGGTGAGTCCACATGTTCAGCCTGAAGAAATGAAAAATGCTGTAGTGCTTCACATTTCAAAATTTATTAGTGTGACTGGCAATCTGTTTTCACAACCCTACTTTAAAAAGCACAGACTTCATGTATGGTTGTAATATTCCATTTAAAATTAGTTTTCTTGATAAGGATTTCAGAAAAACAGAAGCAGGAGGAGAGGACAACTTCCTATATAGGACTTACATTTTAAGAGCAGTATTTTTAAACACTCTTTAAAAGAAGGAAAAAGCCTCAGTTTTTGAAAGTGCAAAGAAAGAAAGTATAGCCACATGTCTCTGAAGAGATGGGATTGGAACTGTTTGGGGGAACATATTTCAAAGCAATCTGTTTAATCAACAAAGCAACAGGCATTTGATTCACACATTCACCACTTCCTGGCTCCTTACCTCAGTCTCTGCTGGTACGTTACGGCACTCTGTCCATCTTGCAGAATCTAGGGGATTGTTTTAATAAAGCGCAGTTTATATCCCAGACCACAAGAGGACACTCCTCTAACATTAATTTTTCAAATTACAGATCTAATTTTCAAGTAAGTCTCATCCTGGTGTTTTCGACTGACAAGGATGAAGAAATCTGCTTCCTGCTAAGACAGCAGTCTGAAGAGACTTACAGGAGACAAATAGTTTTCCTGTATCCTTATCTGATACTGAATCACAAAGATACCATACTGTATTTTTCTGTTTCCTAATGCTCTGTTTCACAATGCAGGAATGATCTGTGATTTGGGGCATTTTATGAACTTGCAGAATTCCCAGATTTACCAATGGATGTATAGCTCCTTCTACTTATTTTGCAAACCTTGTGACAACAGCCTTATTTTTCTTGTTTCTTTTCACAGATCCTTGATTAACAGTCAGAAATCACCAATCAGTGACCACCATGAAGGAAAGGAATTATCAGATACCCAGCATGAGAGGTAGAATGAGAAAGCAGTACAAGCTTACATACTAAAAGCTGTACTTGCTAGGAAAGATTTTAAATAACTGTGAAGAAAGATAGACAGGCAATGAATTTTGAGTAAGTCATTCCCAATTTTCACTGGTTAAATACTGGGAGTAATAAGAGACTTTTTCCTGTGAAATATACTCTGAGGATCTCTGTTCTTTCAGCAGGTATTTCAGACAAATGGTGGAAAACAAAAAAAAAGGATTAAAAAAACCCCAAACATTGACTTCACATGGCATAGAGAAATAGCAAAAGAAGCCAGGAAACTTAAGTCTTGGTCTTGACACAAGATTTACTAGCTCAAATAGGAACCAGTAATATCTCTCTCTCTCTCTCCTCCATCTGACAGCAAAATAAGCAGCCTTTACTATACATGGTATTTCCAAAGGCAGAATATATAGTGTGTGACATTGCTATTAAATTCAAGTGTTGCATTGCTTTTATTAGAATACACACTTAAGAGATCTCAAATGTTTGTTCTTAGAAAAAAAACCTGTGTTATGAAATACTGATGTTAAGTATAATTAAATAAGAAGCTGGAAAGCTTTTTTTTCCTGTTCCATCATTGCTGTTGACAGATTGTGTCTCTTCAGTAAAAATACAAAATGAGAGCATAGTTTACTGATCTATTTTCTTCCATAATTAA
>JANHFX010007837.1:14165-32542 GCA_027560015.1 Chloroceryle amazona | reverse complement strand
GGGACCCGCCCCGCCGGGTCGGGCCGCGGACGCGCAGAGGGCTCGCCGGGGAAGTAAGTAAGAAGTCATTTCCCGGGGTCGCGCTGCGGGTGCCCGGCCGGCCCGCAGAGCCCCCGGAACTAGGAACAGCTCCTCCGGGACGGGAGCGCGCACGGCGCCGCGGACACCCGCCGCCGCAGTTTCTAGCCCGGGCGGGCTGTGCGGGCAGAGGCCGGGTTGAGCTGCCCGCGGGCGCTGAGCCCTCCCCGGCTGAGCCGGGCGCTTCCCCCCGCCTGGCACCGCCGCGCAGAGCCCGGCTGCGGGCGGGCTCCGCTCCGTGCCCTCTGCTGCGCAGCGAGGAGAAGGTTTTCCCGAAGGGCTGATCCTCGCAGCTCCGAGCTACTGCAGTTGTGATGCTGGCTGTTGTGTTTACAGCTGGTCAACACCTCTGCTAATCCGGTCTTGAAAGCGGCTCTGAATCTCACCGAACATCTAAAGAATATTTATTAAAATTCAGAACCCATACTCGAGGCAGAAATACATCTCAATCGCATGTCGTGCCTTTAAAAACCTCTCTCTTGGCTAATAAGAAACTTCGCCCCTTTACCGTTCTGATGTTAATCGTAGCACGAGGGTTTGCTCGATCAATTTAGAGTTGTAGTTCAGAGTGATACTAAAACTCTTGTAAGGATTTAGCATTTTAAACCGCTGAAATGCAATTGGGAAGAAAATCACTATTTTTAACTAGGACTTTCTGTGCCAAAAGTATGTTAATGAAAACATTCACAGTTTAAATTAAAATGTGTTAGCAGATCTGGCAGTAGAAGTTTTAGCAAAATATTGTCTGTAAATTTGAAAACCGGTTCAGGATACCTTTCATTTTCTAATCGAAATTATGGAAATAGGAAATTCTGCTGTAAGGCTGCAAACATCACCTTGGAGAACCTACTAGACAAATACCATTCAACATAAAGCTAGTTTAATCAGTCTTCTAATTAAAAACAAAACAAAAAAGCCAACAAAAAACCCCAACCAAACAAACCACGAAGCCAACACAAACCAACCAAACATGTCCTGTAGTGCTGTTCTTCATACAGGTTAAAACTCCTCAGTATTTCTGTTGAGAGCCATACAAAGCAATAGGAGCTGGATATGGTCAGTAGTTGGGGAGGAGAAGAATGGACATTTTTGGTGTTGGAGTAGCATCGACAGCACACACACAGCTGAACAAAGCTTGGTTGAAGGCACATGGGAGCATAACAAGGTTGTGTGGGGAAACAGATCTTTGTTACTACAGAAGAAATGCACTGGCTTATAGGTACTGCCGATGGAAGTGTCCATGCAGCTGCATTAGAATCCCTTCTGGCAGAATAGAAGGTCTGGAGCAGAACTAAACTCCCCACAAAATAGCGTTGGGTACTTTTGTGGCTGTATCCTCCCCCCTCTTTTCAGCTGAGCAAATAACACACATACTCTGTACTCCAGGAAAACATAAAAACTAATATTCGTTTATAATTCATATTCATTATAGATATTATAAAATTCATAAAAACTAATGGAAATTTAAGCAATATCTTTGGTCTAAAAAGCCCTAGCCATTTTTCCACCCAAATACCTTTCCCCAAACTCCCAAGTCTTAATTACACCATGTAATATGGGATTAAAAATATATATTTTTTTAAATCACTTTTTGACTAGGATTTGTCATGATGAGTAGCATCTAGTTTTCAGGAAGACCTAAGGAGAACGACAGACAGAATTTTTCTGAACACAGTTTGATAGAGCATAGGAACTGAGCACGAGTGTGTTCAGTGTAGATAAATGGGCTTCTTAAAATTTTCCTTCATATTAATAGGATAAGCAGCTCTGCAAATTTACTGATACTCAAACTATAAAACTATGTCACCTCCATATGTAGAAATCAAATGCAGAGGTCTTCACAAATATCAGAAGTAAGTCTCAGTCTATATCCACCTGGAGCTAGTGAAGCTCTGCACAGGTATGAGCTCCAGCCTCGATCCTTTAATCTGGAAGTTGTCGTGTTGGGTGGTGGTTTCCACTGAAAATCACATCACAAATCCCTAAAGTTAGATCAATTATTAGCAAAAACTACACTGTTACTGTGCTTCATCTATTTATATGTTTCATTATATTTATATATGCAGCATCCAGGCCACAAATTGCATAATTATTTAGCTACCAGGTGAAGACTCAGCCTGTCACCATGAAAGGGAATTAGTGCACTATCCTGGTTGCAGGTTTCTTCACTGCTCCGTGCCATTCCTCCTCACCGGTTCCCTAGCAAGGCAGGCAGAAGAGGGCTGTAATTTGCAGCTGTTTTCTGCTTTGAGAGCAGAGGTAAGGTGCTGAAAGGGAAGATAAAATCCCTTTGGTGCCTATCCTGCAGTGACCTGAGCTCTGTACAAATGCTAACTCATGCTCTCCATAGGCCTAGGAAGGCTGCCCACTCGCCCTCTTCCTTAGACCCAGAGGTTCTGAGGATTCACAAGGCACTGCAGGAAGAATGGGTCTCAGATTTATCACCAGAGATTGAAAACCCATAGGCATACTCTTTGCATTAAATACAAGAGGAGTGTTCTTCATGTGACTCACCAGTGATTATTGACAACTAAAAAGCTATGATTAGCCTTAGCTGAAACTGCAGCGTGCTCCTGGCATTTTGAAAGTGATGCCTTGCACCCAGGAGGTGGGTGAGTGGCATGCGTGACAGGAAACAAAGGGGGGAAATCCCAAGAGGTGATTCCGCAAAATGTGGAGAGGCTAATTTAGATGTAAAAATAAAAACGTGGATCAGAAGAGCTCTGTTCTCTATTGCAGCAAACTCCTCACTTGAATAAAATTAATAGGAACAAAATTATGTCCAGGTTTCTGAGTATAATTGGTGGCAGAGATAGAAGGTAGACAACTAAGCAGCTAAAAGAAGCTTCCTACCTTATTCAAATGGAGAAATCCACCCTGTTCTCTTTGTACTTTCTTGAAATCAGATGTGACTCATCATGACGTACTCTAATCAGAAAGTTGGCAAAAGTAATAAATAATGAAAACTGAGTAGGAAATACTGAATTATTTTAATCTTACAGTACAAGCATTAGCTGTGTTTTTTCATCGAGGTGAATTATGATGAATGTCATCAGTGAGCAGAATCCAGCACTCCAAAACTTGTGACTCGGCACGTCTGCTGAATGCCAGCATCTAAATCCTGACTCACTTCACTCGCTAGCTCAATCTAGTGCCAGTGAGAAACGTAGGCTCAGTGTCTACAGCAGACAGCATGGCCCAGTGGAGAGGGAAATGGGCACACTGGACTCCTTCCTATCTCAGCCACTGATGCCTTCTGTGAGCTTACCTCACTCGTGCCTCTCTTTCATCTCTGAAAGAGAGATGCCACCTAAAGGAACTGATCGGAAGAATGTTATCACTTGCAATGCCAGGATACACAAACACATCAGAATCCACCTCCCGACTTCCTTTTCAGACTCCAAATCTTAAAAACACCGAGCACAATTACCCATTACTTCCTTCACCTTCTCATTTTTCACCATGCTCTTCCCTTACTTGTAGAAGTCTCCATGTTAAGAAAACCAAGTGGTTCGTTGGCTCCCCAATACAGATCGGTTGTCTGTTGTATATGAGTTACAGTAACAACAGGCTTAAGAGCAATAGCTGTGATTTTCAGAACTGTGATTTGAAGTCTTAGGTGTTATTAAAATTAATAGAAGTTGAGTGCTCAAACTCACCTGATAACTCTGCTTTAAAGAGACTTTTTTACTCTTGACTCTTCGTAACAGGAATTCAACCCTAGACGTAAGGAGACAAAACCGTGGTTAACTGAGGAGCTGTCCATAGAGCCTCATTAACCCCAGCACGGATAGTCCTAAGTGATTCTCTTCCAAATGCATTCATTTATAAATGAATGTAAAGAGAGGAGGCAGATATTTTAAAAAGTTGCACAAAAGCTGCTGATAATCACAGGAATTAAAATGAGGTATAGAAAATAAAGAGACATGCAGTTTAGGTTAAAAATAGTTCAGGCCTGAGTTTTTCATAGGTCAAAAGCCCCAGCCAGAAGTGATTTTAAAGAACAATTGAAAAAAAATTAAAATTCTGTGATTTTCCCCTACAAAAATGAAGCTTACAGTAATCAACTTGCTTTAAAAGGTGGCAATAGCCAAGCAGCAGTTTTAAGCTGTGAAAGGAATTAGGGAATGAATTGAATTTGCTCCTTCAATGTTTGTTTCCTCTGGAGGAGGGGCTGTGCTACCTACAGTTCAGGTAGCAGCTAGCAGTCCTGAAACAAGAAAATAATAATTTGTTTAGAGGCATTTAGTTTGTGCATTTGGCCAGTCCAACTCTTTGCACTGCTCCCCCTGTAATGGTTTAGATGGAATACAACTGTCCCAAATCAGTAAATCATACACAGATGTGGCTAAATTGATCCATTTCTGCAGGGAAACTGTCCAACTCTCTTTCTCTTCCAAGCTGAGTTCTAGTAGTTCGGGAAAAAAATTCTGAATTGAATGATGATTTCTGAGCACACAATCTTGTTTCTAATATGCCTGATAAAAAGGGTGAAGACTAATAGCAGCCATGTCTGGAAAATAACTGTAGAATGGAAAATGGTGCCGGGAACTGAATGTTGTGTTGGTGGGTAAAACTCTAGCTCAATGAAGAGTCTGAAAGCTATCTATGCTTTGAAGGACCACAAAAAAGGACTCGAGGCTTGCTCAGACAGTAGAGCCCAAATGTGCCATGACATCTGAAACACACTCTAGCAGGAGGTCAGGAAACAGAAAGCAGACAACAGCAGGAAAGAGTCAGTGTGCTTCCTTTGGTCCAGCCTGTGAAGAAAAGTAACTTTACAGACAGAATTAACAAAACTATCGTGACAGTTTCTTCTTCTAATACTAGACACACAGTGTAGTAGCCAGACTGCTAAATGCTTACAGGTATCCTCTAGGCTATTGGAAGACTGTCAATTTTAGATTTTAAAAATATTTGCTACCTCTTCACTTTCCCTTTTTTTCTTTTAATTTAAAAAATTTTCTGGTAAAAAATAAGTTCCCATGAAATTGGAAGGACAGACATTTAATCAGCTGACTAGAAAGGCAAGATTGAATATCCCGGTCAACTGTATCATTCACACCCCATTTAATATCTGCCACTACAAATTACAGTCTTGGACCAGCAGCCCGACAGCAATATTTGAAACTTCCATTAGACAGCACTATGCTTGGGAGGCCCAGTACATTTTGCTGTGCTATTTTAAGGTCGGACTAGAATTTGATCTACAATGCAGACTGCTAACAATCTCCCTGAACTACCCGATGCAGATGGAGTTGGAAAGCAATCCGATAACTTGTCCGAGCTGCCGTTTCCCTCTTTCTTGTTGTTAGTTTAAGAGACAGGATTTTGAGCATACAATTACTGTCAGCAGGTTACTGTAGCTGATAGACGTTCGATGGTAATACCATACTGGACACAAAAGTGCTTCTTGTTTCTGACCTAACATCTACAGTAAGTGTCACACAAGTACATAAGAAATGTCACCACAATCACCCAGCCCTGTGTTCCACCTCTGACAGGTGCAGGGGATGCTCTTGGGGAGAGCATATGACCCTGACAAAAATATGCAGTCTGTTCTCTTCATACTTTCCAGAAGCCCTAATGGTGCTGCCCAGTGCTTCAGTGGACCACTTTTTGGTCACTCACTGTTAGGAAATCCTTCTGGAGTTCATTGCTACCAGCACAGCATCTGAATACCTGAAAGAATTTATTTTCTCTGTTCACTGTCTTCTCAGGGTCACTAATGCTGATGTTGAACACAAGCTGGTCCCTGGTATAACCCTGCTGCTGGCTTCTTTCCTGCCAAGCCTTATTCTGTGCTTCCAATCCTTTAATCTGCTTCCCGTCCAGAGTGGAACCTTTCCCCCAGTCCCATGTCTGCCCGTTTGCTTTTGGCTTCCTGTAACACTTGTAATTAATGATACTGTATTGCTCAGTCTGCCCATGCTCGTGCAGAACATGTGGCCATCGCATTTCATCGCATTTCATTCTTCATTCAGACTCCCTGGAGATTCTGTTACACCTCTGCACCTGGCATGGTGGCAGCCTTCCAGCCTTAGGACCTCGTGTGCCAGACAACCTTACACAGGATCTTCTGAGCCTCTCACTCCAAGCACAGGAGAGAGGTTGCGTTTCACCCCACAGCCCAGGGAAAGCCTTTTTGTACAAGAGCTCCATGCTTAAAGCAGATTGGTAGCAGTCTTCCATGGCTCTGTACCACAACCTCCCTTCCCTTTATGCAGCTGAATTAGCACCTTCACTGCGTAGGGTCCCCTGTCTTTCCATGCTGTGCAGGAAGCCTGGAATGCCTCTAAAGGGGGAGGAGGGAAGAGCTGTCCTTCCAGAGACTTGCTCCATGCAGTACAGATGACCTCCTGAGCTGCAGGCAGCCAGAGGACCTGCTCTTGGTCTTCTGTACCTTAACTCTTCTTCAACACAGGTTCATCCACATACAACCATCCCCTTTCAGAGCACAAATTCTGTGCTGTATTAACTAGTCACCTGTAAGATCACAAGACCAAATGGATACAGTCACTCATGCCCAGCACCTTCATAATCCACAGCTCTAGTTCTACTTAGAGAAGGTTTTTCAGGCCTTCTGATTACCTCTGATGATAGTAAAAAAATCACCTCTCAATAGCTGTTGGATACTTTTAGCCAGTCAAGGCAAATTAGATAAACTGGGATAAAGCAATATAACAGTAGTTTATTCTTGTCAGCAAGACCAAGAAGTTATCCAAAAAGTTATTTAAAATCATAACTACTTACCAGTGCATCCAAAATGCTTTGAACAAAGTGACTCTAAAGAAAAAAAGACAGTGACCGGAATCAGAGGCTCCATCAGATGCAAGCAATACATAATTAATACAATTTGCCAAGTCAAAAATCCATAGCTATCAAACCTAGTGTAAAATAGGCTACCCCGCTGTACGGCGCAGCTGGCTGTGCTCTCTTCAGAGCAACCCTTATTCAGGGGCATGATGAGCTGAGGTTGACACCTTATTCTCATACACCTCACACTTCATGCCTCTTAGAAGTCCACCAAGGGCTAGAGTGCTCCGACCTTATCAGGAAAGGTTATATTGGCTTCTCTGAAAGGCCTTTGCTGTTCAAAGAATTATTCCCCATAGTCACAAAAGGCTTTATTTTTCTTTCCAGAAGCCAGTGGCATGGTGCTGTATCTGACATACCCAGGGACTTTGCTGTTCAATGGAGATTTAGATGGTTACTCTGTATTGATGTGTTTTCTTTCAACCAGATGCATTGAATGCATGAAATGGATTATGACCACGTTAACGGATCAAGTCATGGCAAGAAGCTATACTCTGAGATGTAGAGATGAAAAGAAGGACAAGGGGATAAACGAGAAGAGTTATCATCAGACCTTGTCTTTTCTCCACGGTCATTGCCTCTAGAGCGTGCTCTAACCGCAGTGATTCACGCACCGTGCTGGGCTGCCATAGGTAATTCTGGGATGGACTGTATCAACATAATATAAGCTATGTTCTATGATAACAGAAAATCAAGATGCTACTCAGATTTTATAAACTTTTGAATAAATACCATGTCACCCGAATGGACATGCTCTGCATACTGCTTCAGCAAGTTTTACAATCACACATTGAAAACTCTACCAGCCAGTAGTTCAAAGACAGCGTTCTCTCAGGGGAAATATGCACGAGTGACTGCAAGGAGGTTCTGTTCAGGGCAGTATTATGGCAAGAACTGTGATAGATATTTTCTTTAAATTGTGAGTTTTGAAATAGAGTGGATTTTATATATAAGACAGGTGGATTCATTATCTAACACAAGGCACTTTGCAGTTGGTTAAGCTGACGTTCTTATGTGCAGATGTGAAAGCAATACAATAAAGACCTTTTCCATGAAGAAGTTAAGCACCCACGTGTTGGAGTTGTTATTTGTTCTTTCATTTTGAACAGCAAATGAAATATTCGTTCCAGGAAATTCCAGTTTTCCAAGAGGTAGCTCTGGATTGTTGAGATGGCCAGTGTGTAGGAAATCCTGCCCAGCATTCAGACCTGAACTGAAGCCCCAGGAACTAACTGCACAGCGCTGCAGGGAGCTGGGGGTGCATACACACGTCATGGAGGGCAGGGGTTGTGCTGGGTTTGTCACATTATAGTTTTTAGAAGACTCTTCATTTTCATAACGGTGCAGTTGGTAAGTGAAGTGGATGTATCAAGAACATTTCAGATAAAGCAGAATTTGACAACATCTCTGCTGAACGCTATGCACTACATCTGTGGCTCTACCATCTGCTCCCAGCTCAGGCTTCTGGATCCAGACAGGTGGTGTCACAGGAGTCTCTTGACAGCCAGTATGAGGGAAAGATGTGGTGATGGTTTAGATCTGCCTTGAAACATTGACAAAAAAAACTTGTCTATCAAAACATTTTTTCTCTGATACTCTCAGTGTGTTGCACTCAAGTGACATTACTCCTACTGCAGCAGAAATGAGCTCCCAGTCCCAAAATTCTGTGCCCCAAATGCAATTTTCAGCTGCTCCTGCAAGAGATGAAGCACTGTCATCAAACTAAGCAGCTTTTTTCCAAGGTATATTCCATCTGATGCAGTCTGGGGCCTTAAAACACTGAGAAGTGCTTTGTTCCATTCAATCCCTGGCCTGCAATTCAGGGATAAAGTCACTTAGGACATGATATTCTAACGTGAAGATACATTTAGGGAACTAAATCCCCATTTAGGCAGCTATATATAAAAAATATCCACATTTAAAGACTCATTAAGTTTGTGTTCACACACCAGTTCGATACTAACACCAATTTTCATACCGAGGGTGGCATTTCTGCTGCCAATATAATTAGAAAATCATGCTGTGCACAGCAAAGGCTTACTCTCATTTTTCAGGGTCACTTGTATGTAATTTTAAGAACGTGCTTCAGTTTGTCCTTACAGGCACTTAGTGCAGTATCTACCCCCTGCAGGGGGTTTATGCCACGATGCACAGATCAAGCAATACAAATTCTACCACGTAATTCACTCGGGACTCGTTTGACAAAAGCATTTTGGATGAACTTTGGGCCACAAGAATATTCAGACTTTGAACCTTGATTTATTTTAGAACTTTTAACTGCAGAAAGTCTGAAAGGATAAAAAGAACTTTTGGTGTTAGCAGGTGGCTTCAGCTAGAACTTCTGTATCTTCTAATTCTGGATTTACAGTCTGCCAGTTGGCATTGTAAGATCCCATTGCCTGTTAAGAAAGAATTATTTCTCCATTTCCAGACCACTGACCAGGTAAATGTCAGCAGGACCAACCCCTCTCCTTCACACACAGTGCTTTCTGTTAACCTACAATGCAAAGCCCTGATCACATCATCCTATCCAGAAGCCATCAGTGGGTTCGTAGTTTCCAAGAGAAAAATTAAAATCATTTTCAACTGGTACCACAATATACTGCAAAAAGGAACACTCACTTTTATTAATACTTTAAAAAGGATCTCTAAAGACAACCAAACCACTGTATCACAATTTACAAACATACATCTCCCACTAACTCCCAGAACAGCAGTATAGCCAATGTGATTTGATCAGTCCAGGCAGGGTCCTGGGTAGTATTTAGCACATTCTCAGGTTCCATCACAGTGAAGTGTAGCTGCAGAATATATCCCTAAAGGGACACGTGTCATCCAGAGCTTAGTTAAGGGAAGCCAAGACAAGGGCTCACCATAGATTTGCCTGGCTGGAGTGACACAGGCTGAAGGGAACATCACACAAGATTTGGCTCAAACCACCTTTCATTCAAGCAGCTGAAAGAGGGGAGTGGAAATCAGATTTTTTTCCATGACTCTGGCTAGAGATATGAACCACGCAGATAGTTAAGAAAAAGACCATTTTCTAGTTACAGTCATATTCTGCATAGAGGTTTTCCACCTTGCTCTCTTACATTGTTTCTTTCTTATACTGTGTTTGGTTCCCTGTACTCCTTGATGAACAGAAACAACAAACCAGACCTTCTTTAAGTTGTCCACGCTCCATCTCTGCTGTAGAGATTCTGCAGGCACTAGAACTTTAGCAGAGCAGTATAATTTGCTGGGAGGAACATAAAGATTGTGGTCTTGAACTGCTTAAACTGGGGACATTTTTTAAAACGAAGTAACAGAGTATTTGAGAGGTTAGTTGAGATATTCCAGTTCGCACAGATCCTTGGGTCAGTGTTGGCAGTGCTTCCTAGCAGACGAGATTTCAAGGAGGTTGTTGAGCTAACACTGAGCTAACCATGAAGTAGAGCCCTCCCTTCCCAATCTGGGGCATAACAAATATCCCTAGGTTTTTCCATCTTTTTTTGTGTTCTGTCTTCAGACTGTATCTGGACAGGGAGCTAGAATGTCCTGGCAATTGTATCTGTACGATGATAAGTTCTCCCCTTTACACAGAGCTGAAATAAAAGGTAAGAAAAAAGGAGACAACTGGTTTGCTATTAAGTCAGCAGGACCAATATGTGGCCCACATATCACTGAGACCAGCAGCATAAACACGACAGTGCTTTGAAATGCAGTACTGTCTGTCATTGCCCAGTTATTTGTAACTGTAGGAAAAGGCCACATAAAGAACACACAGTAGTGATTTGTCAAGTATAAAACTGACGCTTGTACATTTATGCTGCCACCTACAACTGAGAAACTAAATCCCAACCAGGATATGAATGTAAATTTCGCATTTGTGACAGAGCAAAAACCTCTAAAGATTGTCACTTTGAGCCTTTTTGTTCAATCAACTGAAGCTGTTTGTACGCATTTGCATTTCTGTGATAACGTCAGAGAAATCCTTAACAAATTGCCAGCTTTAATTACATTCTTCTCTTTACTACTTCCTTTTTTCCCAATCTTTTGGAAGGATTCTGTAATGAGAGTGGTAAAAAATACCTTTCAATCCCTTAAGACAGTATTTGTGATCAGCATCAAGAAAAGAGCCACTTCTAGATTCTTGTGGATTGTCTTACAATATCAGACTGTTTTCTAAGACTGATCATTCTTATTTATGCTCCTGACCCTACTGCTTCAATTCAGTCCAAGAGACAGGAGAGATCTGTAACATCGAGCTTTGGAAATCCATAACCATCAAAATGAGTTTGGTCACAGTTACTACTGGCACCACGAAACAATTAGATTTGATCTGTCACCACTTCAGATGCTGTGGGTTCACCAGCTTGCAGTCTATTCTTTGATGAATCGATGGTATCATTTTATACTATCAATATCCTGGTGATTCCTGGACACCTTTAATAGTGATCCCAATATCCAGATGCGCTTTTCATCTTTAAAACTTGATGTTGCTTAACTCTTCATCACTTCAGTAGAAACCCAACAGGGTATTTGAATAGCATTTTAAATGACCTTTAAAAACACTGAACACTGTCGATCACTCATTTCAAGCCTCACTCAGAAGTTTCAATGAGACTTCTTTTCATTTTGCTGCTATCATGAAAATCAACCACCAATTCATAAAGCAGCAAGAAAGTTGGGAAGCACAGAGGACACCTTCCCTTCCTCTTTACGTTACCTGTGAAATGATGAAAACAGAATATTAGATGTATGCTCATCAGCTTCACCACCATTAACATCTCCAAAACCATATATCTGATGTGCTCTGAACAGGACACGGTGACTGGTAGATGTTGGTTGTTTCAAGTTTGGGAGATAGGATTCGTGCTTCCCGCTGCAGCTTGTCCTCAGTGCTAATGAAGAAGGTTTCCTCCCCTGCTCAGGTACTATACTAAGGTGGTAACCAGGACCAGACACGTGCTGCAAACACGAGAGAACAGTAACGGGAGACCAAAGGGGCTGTTTATGCAGAGTTATGTTAAATACATCTTTAGTTTGGTTTGAAAGCTGAACAGTGTCTGAGAATCACCAACTTCCACAGAGCGCAGTCCTCTACCACTGACTGCCATTGCTCTGCATCCAGAGGAGAATCAAAGGCATTTGGAAGTTGACCTACGTGTTCAAAGACTTACCACACGCTCCTCTTGAATGACAGACACAGATTAGAGAAATCTTTGATTTTTTAAGGTTTCCTGGCAGTGTTGATATCCCTAATGTCTTCTTTCCCAGGCACATATGGTTATTCAACCAGACAAAGAGTTAAATTTGTAGGCTGTTAAGGATCACTACAATTTCTCACTCCTGTTGTATAAAGGTAATCTGCAAAGCTGGTACAGCATCTGAATATGGAAAACTGGGAGCAGAAATCCTGCTCAGACCCCTAAGTTCCCATGCCTGTTGCAGCCCCTTTGGTCCAGGAGTGTCTAGGCAGTCAGATCTTGGGGATCATCAGCAAACTGTTAGCAAATTGCAAACAGTGAAATTATTTCAAGGATCCTTGAAACTGTGCAGGTGGAATCAATGAAATAAGAGTGGCTGCCAGTGGCTAAATCACACACCAGACTGAGAACAAGGAATGCAGGAACCAGTGGTTTGCTCTGAGTACAGTAGAGGCAGAGCAGCATAGTGAGACATGCAGCTGTTGAAGATTTGTACTAAACAAAGGAAAAGTGAAAGGACTTACTAAAATTCAACACAAAATAATGTCTGAGGAGTACAGAACACAACTGTTAAACCTGAGAAGTACACAGAGCTATTTAGTTTTCCAGAACAGAAAAGAGAAGGTAAGCAGGCCAGCTGCCAGTCACTGAACTGGGCTGAAGTAGGAGTTCTAGAAGTCAACTCTTGTTGATGCAGCTCTTGCAGTGCTGGTGCCAGGGAGATGGGGAAAGCAATGTGACTGGGGAAAGGGGTCTGGATGTGATATTAACAGTATGTACCAGTCTAGGGCAGCATCCTTTGGCCAGGTACCTATTGATGCTGTTACTGTGCCTGCTGCCAGCAGGACCAGAATCAACAGCTGCCACAGACAAAAATCCTGTTGTTTCAGGGAGCCGGGGTTTATGTTACCTTGGTGAGATCATCTAAATCTACAGACTGATCCTCGAGTCCAGCTGCTGAAGGTGTTCAAGAACTCCGTAGGGAATGGTGGGATTCCACATCCTGTAAGGGCAAATTCAGAATATATGACTTTTAAGAAGTGTAATTTTCTTCAGCTTTTTTTGCTGTTTGGTATGTCTATGTTTATGTGGTGTTGTGTTTTGTTTGTTTTAAAGCTGCATTTCCCATTTGATTATCATTCTGTGAAAGTATTTAAGTTATGGAACACATGCAAATGCATTTTCATGTAGAAGAGAGCAGTTCCTTCCTCCGTGTTCTGGCTGACTCTGGTTACAGGACACACCACAGTCCTGTCTCCATAACCATTCTTTAGCTTTCCATCAAACTCCCTTCCCCTGAATGTGTACTGGCAGCTTCAGTCTAACCTCTAATGATGGCTGCTCATGGTTTATCCTTCAAGTGCAAGTCCTGCAGCACAGGGCAGGTCAGGTACTCCGGAAGGGTACAAGATGAACAAAGGGAGGCTCAATGGAATGCTAAAAGCAGAACAAGCTTGCTTGACTGGGACAATTGGGAATTAATGCAGCCAGAGACAGGATTTTTAACATTTCTGTGACTGCTTTTGTATTTTCATGATGTCTTTTTTTGTGCCTCTTATAAATCTGACAACTATGGACCACAGCTTTAGAATGAATTCCAACATGATTTACAGAACAAAGACAGAACAAACAAACAGTGTATCAATAGACTTACACCAAGTTCTTTATATGGGGACATTTTTGTAGGCTGTCAGTCAGCTGCTGGGCTCCAGCACCAGTTATTTTGTTATACTGAACACTGAGGAAAAAACCCACAAACTTTGTTAATCCAGATTACATCCTGCAGTGATGTAATCAGACATTGCATTCAACATCAAAAATACTGTCTGGGCTTATCTTTAGATGTGGGAAGAAAGAAAAAGAAAACCAAGAAAACAGATCCTTGATTTAAAAATCCAGTAAGAAAATACTCAAAAGGCCAAACAGGAACTTCATTAAGTTGGCTCAGCTGAGGGGTTCCTTATCTATGTACCTGACTGAGGTCCTTGTGCAACTCCCCATGACCTTATTCTCCTATCTTAAAATGAATTTCTCAGGTTTTATGGTGAACTGCTCCTTAATCCCACTGACTATCTTTACTCTGCATAAGCACATTTTTCCTGGGAAATTTCCCTGAAATTTTCTTCCTCAATTTCTGTCTCCTCCTCCCCAAGCACACCAGATTTGCATTTTCAGTATCCAAGTGTGTAAGCTTTCCTGGGGCGTCTCAGAACATTTCATACTCACTCTAGCACTCTTAAAGATGCCATCTCAGGAAGAACTTTTGCAAGATTTTCTGCTCCAGAATCACAAATGCTATTATTATACAAGCTGCAGAAAACCAAACAGGTACAGTCACAAGTTAATAATGGGCAATGTAAACAGATTATATATTAGACTAAAGAATTTCAGATACAGTTGGTGCATCTTATCCTCCAATTCAGTCTTAGCTATTTTCAGTTAATGTTTAAAACACAGTTTAATATTTCCTGTGTCAAGGCAAATGGCTACATCCCTTCTTCAGCTAGCACAGCTACAGCAACCATACACATGCACAGCCTCACTGCTGGGTTAGGGCTTAGCACTGCACTTAGCAAGCTTGCAGTAGATCATGGCCCTGGCTGGACATTTGTACATAATGGGTATTATGGATTGGATTTAAAAATCAGTACAGCCTTCCTTATATTCCAGAGGTAGCCTTCTGTAAGTCTACACTGGGTCATACATTTCCCTCCTCCTATCTCTAAAGGCTGCATGCAAGAATGGAGTCAAAAGTTTGGCTGCTGCACAGTGTACATAATTGTTTTGTGGTCAGTCATTTCTGACAGAAATAGCAGGTTATGGTGTATAAAACAACTGAACAGGATCCTACTCCTTACCTTAATGTCTTCAGTGAAGACAAGGAAGGAAGAGCTGTAGCCAGTTTCTCTGCACCCACATCTGTTATCTTATTCTGTGATAAGCTACAGTAAGTGAAATAGCTTTGTTAGTTGAGCACATTTATTCTAATTTATTACAATGTGGGGAAAATTAATCTCTGATATCTCTTTTATGGAATTTGGACAGTCTGTTTAGACCAAATGCAGGGAAAAGGACAAATTATGGCCCTTGAAGGGAAATGAGAAATTGCTATTGGATTAATCTATTTCCCTAATGAACATACAGATTAAGTATGTTCATAGAGTCACTGGTCTTCCATGCCCAGGGGTTAGTAGTGCCCATAATTGTCAACACAAAATCTCTTAAGGCTCTAGGTTTAATCTGTTCCTTTCCAAAATTTCCCAGAACTGTGAACTTTGCACTTACTTTAATGTTTCCAGTGATGTCAGGGTTGGAAAGACTTCAGATAGACTCTTTGCTCCTTCATCTCCTATGTCATTTTCACTTAGAGCATCAAGACTGGGGAGGGGGGGGTGACAAAAAGAGAATTAGCTTCCCTTTTCATCTGTATTTTTGTGGTTCATTCACCTCAGAGACCACTGCATCTGTCTTGAGAAGCTCCTTGTCTGCAGTAGCCTCCATCAGCAAGAAGCATCACACAAATTGCAGCTTCTCTAATAAACAGCTTTGTTTCCCAAATGCACAGCCCAAGTAATTTCTTTATTTTCACAAGTTGAATGGCTTGACCCATTTCCTTTGATGTGCAATATTATTAAAGGTTTATGAAATAGCTGTGTTCCAGCATGCTGAAATGAGATTGCCTGCACACACAGAAGTACAGAACTCACAAAATCCTTCCTGAACAGCTCCTTCTCCAGATAGGCAGTATTAGAAATAAAGTTTTTTCCTCATTCAGGTATCCAGATGAAAGAGTTTCAGATAGTCACAACTTTAGATACTGGTTGCCTTTCTAATCTGACAGACAATGCTGAGATGCATCAGACTTATTCCAGTTTTAGAGCTTTATTGTCTTCCCCAAATACCATGAATGGCCAGGTACAATAGAGACCAATGGCAAATGGGCTGAGCCAGTGAGGCCAAAGCCCCTCTCAAACCCCAGGAATCTTCCCAGAGATGACAGCAGAGTATTGGCCATTGCTGCTACAACTGCATAAAGAAGTTTAAATTCAGAGACAGCTCGTTTCCCATGGCTACAAGAGAATAAATGGTAACTGGAGTTCTTCATACTCTAGTTCTGATACTGCTCCCGGTAAAGGAATGGACAAAGACCACGTGAGAATACATGGGCAGAACAAAATCAGATACTAGCTGAGTATGGCTTTTTTATATCTTTTCTATTCATCAAATCCACAGTGCTCAAGCTCTTACGAGTTCTGGCAGAAGTTCAGGATATTCACTGATGCTGGAAGGTGTCAACAGTGGGGCTCTGTGCTAAACCTTTCCTGCAGGCTTTGAACTAGAGGAACACCCAGGGAAGTGACTGAAGGGGCAGCAAACGACCCAGGACCAAGTGCCTTACAGGAGGATGAAAAGTGCTACCTTTTAGTCTACTGTTACATTCTCTGAAGGTTTTTGTCCTTCAATTTGTTCATCCAAGCAAGCAGTCTTGTTGGCAAATAAAATGTGTCCTGGGGATGTGAGCTCCCCCATCATCAAGGGCTGCAGAGGAGCAGCATTAGCAAAGTTAATCTTTAGCTTTACTCACTCCAAATGCTGAAGTGCTGGAAATGCTGGAAGTATTTCCACAAGTTTTAGGAATCCCTGAAGGCCACACACAGGACCCAGCCTGGAAGAAAATAAAAACAGACATGCAGCAGCTTTATCATCACATGCTTGGGAACAGAAAAAGTTACCAATTTGTAAGTTCTTCCCCTGCTGCCCCAAATGCAAGATAGTTTACACTCCTCAGAAGCAGCCATTCCCTACCATCTGCAGCAAGGATTTCTGCTTTGAAGCCTCCAGATGAGCATTCCACATGGCTAAGGTCAGACAGAGCAGAGCTGCTTGCACACAAGCAGTGCTACATGCATTTGATGCTTTTTTCTTACTTTTTGAGGACTCATCTCACTTGTACTCCTGTATTTCTATTATTTTTCTATTTTTCCCCCACATTTTTCATCTTAACTATTATAATCTTGATAACTGAGATCAGAAAAATATTATTCCCCTCCCCTCAGCTATTGGCAATTCAGCCTCACTTAAGATCAACATTTTACTGCAGCTTACAGCATAAACTGAACTTGAACATTCCAGCACCAAGCATTTGTCCCTTAGACACTAGCTTCTTATTTGGAGTTTCCTTGGTTTCAGAACAAGTTCAGCCTAAGGATCAGAACTGTAACCAAAAAAATTTAAATAAAGGAGGAGAGGAAATGAGAGGAGGAGCAGCACAGAATCCGAAGTGAGGCCAAGCTGAGCAGTTCTAGACTGGGTCAGATGTGAAGAGCAGGAAACAGATAAAGACCCAACAAGAGTTCTCCATCACACTGGTGCAATTGCTGCTCAAACTAATTCAGATGCTGTGGCAGGATATTTTCACCAATAGAATAGCCATGGAGCCTCCTCACACTTTGTGGGGAAAAAAAAAAATAAGAAACATTAAAGTCAGTGTTTCCAAATCAGTTTTCCTTCTTCCAGGAAAATGGTGATAAATATTTTATTTGGGAGGCATTCACTAACCTTACTTTCTCATGTCCTATGCTCTGATAGGGCAGAAAATTACATCAGAAGGCTCAGACAGAAAAGTTGAGTATTTGTTGGGAAAAAGTATTTCCCAGGTAGTTGGATCACAACCAGGATATTTTATACCCTGTGGAACAAGATCTACATCTGGTGGTAAGGAGCTAACTTGTAGTAAAACCAAACCAAATTGCTAGAACCACGTTGATCTGTATCACTACAGGAGCCAGCAATGATGCTTTTGGAGTTCAGGACATAACATTAGAAATCTAGTTGAGAAAAGCAAAATAGCAATGAATGGGGTTTACTTAATGCTTTACCAAAACTGAGCTATACATCAGTTCAATGACTGTAGCCAGTGTCTGTTGACTCTTCTCAGTCTTGAGTGTAACCATGTGGCAGTCAGCAGGGAGGTAGATCACTTACGCAAATTCTAGTTTTCTGAGGTTTTTGATGGCAGGAATTTCATAGCTGCTGCAGCCAGATGCATCTTGCACACTAAATAAATCACAATAGAACCAGAGTACAATAAATATTTTAGCAAGTAAAACAGTGCTTTAAAAATAATTTCCCAGTAAACGGGAAACAAAGCACTGCTGTATTAACTGATGAACCAGGCAACTTCAGAATAACTTCAACTCTAATCTTTCTTCATTCAATTAATTTCATTCTAATAGTTGCCTTTCATAGTGCAGTCATTTGCCCTTTTTCCAACCAAACTTGAAAATATACCAT
>JANHFX010007837.1:0-10031 GCA_027560015.1 Chloroceryle amazona | reverse complement strand
GTGATGGTAGCAAGCTGAAACTCAGCAAGTTCCACCTCAACATGAGGGAAAACTTCTTCACTGTTCCAGTGACAGAGAAGTGGCACAGGCTGCCCAGGGGGGCTGTGGAGTCTCCTTCTCTGGAGACTTTCAAAACCCACCTGGATCTGTTCCTGTGTGGCCTGCCCTGGGGGATCCTGCTCTGGCAGGGGGGGTTAGGCTCGATGATCTCCAGAGGTCCCTTCCAACCCCTACCATTCTGTGATTCTATGACTTCTTTATGCCCCCAAAAGCAACAACCGCTTCCTTTTTTTTTTTTTTTATTCTACATCTTGTAACCAAGCGTTAAGGATGAAAGTCACAGAGAAGTTACTATTCTAACAGAATTTACCTGTTACTCTTCCTGACAAAGCACTGACACTGTCCATTTTTTATTTTATTTTTTTATCATTATTATTTTGTGTGTGTGTTTTCAAACTACTGAGGACTTTTGCACTTGGTCCGATGAGCACGGTTTGTCATACACAAAGAAATTGGGATTTTTTCAGACAAAGTGTATTTTCTACAGACTGGTAATGAGAAAGTATCAGTTTTGACAACACTTCTGGTAGGAAAAGCTTTGCAGACACAGGACAGAATATAACAAATACCAGACTGTTGATTTTACAGACAGACTGTAACAAATTCAACCTCATCAATAGTCTCGTGGTAACCGCACTCAGCAGAAATGTGGAAAAAAACCCCATGTTAATCTCCCTAGATTTGTTTAATTGTATTTATTACCATAATATTTGGTTCATCCTGATGTAGAAGGTAGCTTAAAAGTAAATACAGATCTTAAAGTTTCAGAGATCTGCAAATCAATTCCTACCCTGCATGACATCAACAGTTGGAATGGTGACAGGTCAGAGTTGTTTCTAGCAGGGAAGCACCCACAGGTTTCTAATAAGCAGGTCCATTTTCCAGTGAAAGAATACATTTGATAGAGAGAGAGCTTCCTTGCAGAAGAAAATCAACTTAACATATTAAATAAAAAGGAGACGTGGCTGTTATCAGGCAAGCATCTGGTTTTGTGTTACTATTTATTTTACTAAACAAAAACAACCAAGTGGAAACCCAAGAAAAGCTGTAATAAGACATTTAGATGGGAAGCAGCATTGCTAAAATCAATCAGGAATTAATAATTTAAAAAAAAAAAAGGAAAAAGAGACTGGCTTGGTAGCTTATGTGCTCTTATTTTCTGCTGTGTTTGGAATTCTGAGGTTTGCAACATACAAACATGTGCTGCCTTAAATCAGCTGGTATTTGCTTACTAATCCTCACTTTAAACTGTTGCTTTTCGGGGGTGCTCGCCACCAGAGGGCAACAAATCCCTTGTCCTACACCGCAAGCAGCTGTCATCACCAGGCTGCAGCGCTCAGAAACTCAACACCCACTGAAATCACACTCCCTGGTGGAACAGCTCCTTGAGGGCTGGAAGAAAACTGTCTGAGGAAAGGTGGCTACCACAGGTGGGGCTCTTGATCCCTATCCAAAGTTCTGATTTCTTTATAAGGCTTTCTGTATTGTTTAGTCAAATAGGTCATCATCATTTTGGTTTTGGGGCTTCCACAGGAGCTGACTGCAGTCTGGCTTCCTGCACCAGGAGCTGAAGATACTCATGCCGTGCCAGTACCAGCAGAACTTCCACTTCCCATGGTGCTCAAGAACACTGGGCTTTTGCATTGTTTTAACTAGACAAGGAGACTTCTTCCACAGACTGGACTTCATAGCGTACACATCGGCTTGGCTGCTAATACATAGCTGAATCTGCAGCTCAACACCCCCTTATCTGCTCTGTATTTTGGACTAAACTAAGCAGCTGGTGATCAATGCAAAGAAGGAAATGCCATTAGTTTTTATTTTCCTTGATAAGATCAATATGAGTAAAGTCTGGAGGGGAGAATTGGCTTTGGGTAGAAACAATATGCTCCCTCTCCCAATCCAAAGTTCTGTATATATAAAATTTCATTTTCTACTTACCACATAAACTAACTGGAAAACTTGGGGATATCAGGGTTTCCGTAGAAGTCAGAACTGGCAAGAAACAAATGATAGTTTTCAACCTATCAGTTATCAGCAACTGAAATGAGGGAACTTAGCACTTTGTTGACAGCATTGGTTTTTCAGTAATTTCTGCCTATTTATGAGGATAAAAGGTTATTGCTCTTACCTTGATATATTATAACATCAGATGTGCCATTTCCAAGAACAAAGTTAAATATCTCCTGAGGAGGATCTGCAAAGTCTGTATTCTCTTGGCTCCCTTTCACGCCAACAGGTAGACACTCTGGAATTAAAGGTGCTGAAGATCCTGAAATGAGTGAAGAATAATTACTCTTCTGTTCTTAAAGACTACTGTTTTCTAAAGGTTTCTAAGAAAGCAAAAAAATTTCTTAAAGCTACTTATCCTTTCTGGCAGTTTCTGAGCAAATACTACTAGTGGAGAATTTATAACCCAGAATTCACAGGATCACTTAAGGTCCACAGAATCCATTAAACAAAAACTCTTAAAAGGTAGGATGAATGTGAAACACAAGGGATTACCCAGTTTTTAATGAGCACTGCTTTTTGATAGGCTAAAGAGAAATTCTCTTAATATAAGGAAAACTGCTTAAGGCAAAGTCTGTAAACATATGGAGCAGAGATCCAGAAGAGAGAAAATGTGTAAATATTACATAGTGGAATGAATGTTACCATCTTTGGCATTACATCTTTCCCACATAGGTGCACATCATGTAGCTTGTACAAGCAGCTAGCACTCATCCTCTCTCTGAACCTGCACTGGGAAATTTTTTTGATGATGCAGTGCTTGCAATTTGATCAGCCATAGCTCTGAATTTCTGTAGGTGCGACAGAATTTCTTCTGCTACTTTGTGCTGCTTCAGCTAGCATCCGATACTTCGAGACTTCTAACTTATCCCCTGCTTTTCGCTTCTTTTCCAGCATGGATTTATCAGTGAAAGGTGCTGAACTGTGTCTTTGTCATCAGCACTTGCCAGCGTACCATGAGCACCCTCTGCGACACAACCTGATCAAGGCAAGGTGGCTGCACAGCCCATCACTTTGATTAGCACTCAGCTTTTGTGAAGAAAATTCCCATCTAGATTTTGCTCTCCTATTGCAGATATAATTATCTCACAGTCCCTTACAAGCTACTGCATGAAAAAGAAATTGGAAATAAGCCAATGTTTATTCATGAAAATTTTGTGACTCTCTATTCTTAAGACAAGAAATTATTTAGATTAGCATACAGTAAATAATTCTGTTCTCTTATTTATTAACCTGCACTTCACCAATTAAATCAAGGGCTCATTCTATTTCATCAGGGGTAACGTACTTTTAATTTCACTTGAATATTTTTTATTCTTTTAGTGAGTGCCACACTTTCAAGTGCTTGATGGAAAGAGCTGCTGGACTTGTTTTCCCCACCATTGTTCATGGTCAATGACCAGATTTACAAGAGAGTTTTCCCCTTGTATAAATCAACCTGGATGCAGGTGCACCCCTATAGCTGTACTGTACATACCAGGAATTATGAAACTTCTATCCAACACATTGGTAGCAGGAAGAAAAATGGACATGTGCTGGTTGGCTAGCGAGGTGGAGCTATCTGGATGGCTGCTGAGAGGCATAGCTAAGAAACTTCCATTCCCTGCTGAAACTGCAGGGACTTCCACTTGAAAAAAAAGCAAAAGAAAAGGAGAAGGTTATTTCATTGCTAGAAGTTAAGGGAGTTAAAGAAGAGGTCTCAACAGACATCATAAACCACTTGATTCTGATCAGTTGTGTTTTTCTAAAAGCAAGAACAGTTCACAGTAGTTTTCTGAAACTTACTCAGGTCTCAAAATCTAACATGTATTTATGAAATTCTGTAGTAGAACACTTTTTTTCCAGCAGTTCACTCTTTTAATTTCCTTTTTCTTCATCTTTTCTGACCCGTCTTCTTTCTAGAAACCTTCACATTTGTTTAGATGTAAATTATCTTACACAGGGATGACTGACAGACATACCAAGGTCTTACACTCTCTGTCTTGTTTCCCAAGCACAGTCTGATTCCTTAATACTGCACAGGATTAGTGGCCCAAGTACACTAAATTGAGGACCTTGACACTCCCCTTAGACACTACAGTGCTTGTAAGTGCTAATAACTAATCTGTCTTAAGAAAGTTTGCCATGAACAGTCACAAACCCCTGAGTTTTAAAAGATGCAGCTGGCATGGGTTTTTTTCAAGAAGAGGACAAAAGGGGAGGGAGACTCACATGCATGGTATGACTTCATTTCTGCTCATCAAAAGTTTCTTACAAAAAAAAGGTTACATGCTAGTTTTGACTGCCCACTCCGACAGGTACCCAGCCCACGGGGTTTGGTACAGTCAGCAGTCCCCTCAGGAGTCTTGGGAAGCATGCTAGCATGAAGTCATGCATATGTCACACTTCAGAACACAGTGCACTATGTTCATCCAAAGGTGATTGCTTTCATATGGATTTTGGAAGAGTGCTTTGCTGGTTTAGGTCTGCCTGAGACACCCATTTAGGCTACAGCTGGGTAAGAACTTTAGTACCAGATTACACCTAGGGAACAAGTTCCAGCCTGCCTGCTGTCCACATGTACTGCCTTTTTCTGCCATCTGGTCTAACAGCATGCAACACCTAGAAATTCCCTCTCTCCCATTCTTGCTTTCACGTAAAGGACTGTATAGTATGGACTGGAGCAAGAAGCTGTCTCTTCCCAGGATCTTCACTAAGACATTTCACTGATTTTTGAAAGGTGTCATGCTTAAAACAAAGAGGATCAAACTCAGGCGATGCCAATCTGCAGCCTGAGTCACATTTCCCATCCTAAACAAAAAGTGTACATGATAAAAATGACAAAATTTGCCCCTGACTCAACTGTTTTGCTTTCTTGTCTCAGATGGATTTAGAAAAGTTCAACTGTGCTTCTGCTGATGCTAAAGAATTAATTTTTCTATCAGCTGGCAAGAGCACGTGCGTTTGAAGCATAAGGATCCAACTATTCTCAGGCTACCATAGTTGATCCTAAGGTGCACAGTTTAATAGCTACTGAGAAGACAGCACGGATTTTTTGCATCATTAATTAATCAGAGCTGTCTAAGAATGTGGCTCTACAGTGATTTCTACTCTGCTGGAAGTAGAAGCATGAAAATGCATGACGATGCTGTATCATCAAATCTGTGACAGCAAATTTCCCCAGAAGGTAGAGTTACAACGCCTAACAGGATGAGACTTTGGAACGTGAGACGATACACGTTCAATAATATCTTCCTATTCAGCCAGTGACTTACCAATTTTCTTGTATTTGGGTTCTGAAGAACCAAAGCAACTCTCTGCAGAGCCTAAGAAGGCTGAAAGAAAGGTGATAGTAAGTGACAGAAATGAACCAGTGGGGTAATTTTAAGTTTCCACTGTGGAGACTTGTTTTAGCTTTTTAAAGTAGAAGGGGGTGTTATCAGTTTCAGTTCACTGTGATTTCAGAGGTCCAATGCATAAAAAATGAATGTGAAAAGCCTCATATTATTTTACTCTGACCATGAGGTTTCAATTAGGCTGAAGACTTTTTTGTGCCAGTAATCACAGATTTTTGCTGTTGTTCTTGCTGTTACAGAGGGAATCATTCAGCTAATGCTTGCCAAGCTATAGATACACTGAAAACAAAGTGAATACTGTAACACAGATGATAAAAAAAGGGGGAAGAAATATAATATGCTTAATGCCATGTTACAGAAAACCAAATTCTGTCAATTGTAAAGAACGTTCTTGGGGGAGCTGTTATGATTTCCAGCCCCTACAGGATGAGCAAGGTCAGAGGAAGAACATTTGGTGGTATTAGTGAAGAACTACACAAGAGATGCACCAGGGCTGTGTTAAAACCAAAGCACTGTAATGCAAATGTAGAATTCAAACACTACAGCCTTTCAAAATCTGGATGTTTTTCACTTACTTCGTTTGTGACTTTTCTGCATCTTTATATCAGTAAATTTCTCAGTGTTTTCAGCAGCCATTTCATCCAAAATAAGGTTCCCTCCTAAAAACATGAAATAATGCCAAACGTCAACCTTTGTTCTCCTAGTAAAATTATAGAAAGAGGTCAAAGCAAAAGAAAGACACCAACAGGCAGCAAAGATGAAATATGTTCCAAATAAAGGGTAAAACCCAAATCACACGATAAACTGTGTATCCAGATCAATATGATTTAGAAAGCCACCAGAGCTCTGAATGCAGATTCTGTTACCCTCTGTTAGTTTCTGAACTGCAAAATATTCATCTACTGCCACAAATTCGGTGGCTAATAAATACTTCTCAATGCCCTAATGGTGAGCAAAAGAGAAAACATCACAGCTGTATCACAGTGTGATTTTCATACAAGTAAAGTTGCTTACTCTTTATGTACAGTAAGGATTGGATCCTTTAAGGGACAGAGTAAAGAGTTTTAAACAGATTTTCTATTTTGTGTGAAGTTATCCATACTATCCTTCTACTGGCAAATCTTTAAGTACTAATACTGTTTCCTTTAAACCCCATAGAAATTTTGCCATTAGTTACAAAATCTCCTAAATTCTAAACACACCAGGGAGCAGTAAAAAGCATTTAAAAAGTTACATGAGCTTCCTGTAGCCAGAATTGTCCTAAAGAAGGATTGACCTTTGGTAAGTGATTCAAAATTACTTTGTTCAAATGTAAAACAGAATATACAGATATTGTGAATCTTTCTGATTCTACAGAGTTCCCAACAGCCACATATTAATATATATATATATCTATTCTGAAATAGGTTACTCTTTGTATTTGTGCCACTACCAAAGCAATAAATTTGTACCCAACCCCAAGTAATTATCTCTGGTCAAACACTGAGCTGAAGGAATAATTTACTACATGTGTATGATACCATTGCTGCATTGATTGGGGAGCAAAGTAAAATTTACCATGAAGTGTTAAATGTGGCAGCTGTGTGCATCCTGGGCAGAAATGTGTGCATGAACCACATTTGTATGTGTGTGTGCATGAACCACATTTGTATGTGTGTGCTAAGTCCCCTGGAGGAGTCAGGCTTAAGGAATTGATGTATATCATCTGTGTTAGGCTCAGAAGTGTGATGCTGAGGACATAATACTGCACTAGACAGTTAAGCTGTGCATACTGTATGGCCATGGTGACACGATCAGCAATTTGGTCAGAGATAAAACTGCCATCTTAAAGAAAGGCCTGCAAAATTACAGAAAATCCTCAAAGCATGCTGAGAAAATCCTGGGACACGGTTCCCAGGGGGAAAGAAGAGGATACTAGATGTATAGAAACCTTACTAGTGGTTCAGATTATGGGGATGAAGTACAGCACAGATATCAGCCAGGACACTGTCATGGAGAAAATTAATCTTTGCCATACAAATCTTACCAAAAGTGTCTTCCACCTGCTTCTCCTGGTGATCTTTGAGCACATATTCTGCTAATTCAGCTAGTGAGAAGGAAAAAAAAAAGGGAACATAGTAGTGGAACAGTAAATTTCCCAGTAAGCTTACCCCCGTGAACAGAATTATGCAGTAGAAGTGAAGTTGAAGAGTTAAATCAAGTTTTTCTTGTAAATTGTTGTTCAGGAAATAACATAAGAAAGCAGAAGTTGAGACAGGAAGTATTAAGCAGAAGGAGCCATTAATAGAGATTTTCCCCCAACCACCACAAGCTACCGTTCATCTGTTTCCCCCCCAGTGCACAGGTTTAGGTCCCCTGTCTAGATCTACCATACGTGAGGGGTGGGCCACTTGACCACATGCCACTGCTTTACACTGAAAACAGAACTGGTGAGAAATAGCTATAGCAAGTGATTGGAAAATAATGATTTAAACCAAACCAAACATCTTTCATACCTATTCTAGCATACGCTTCTATGGTGTTGGAACAGAGATGCAATTCATCACCATTTTCACCATTTTCCATGGTACACAGGAAATCCATATTAGTGAACTGATCATAGCTGCTGGCATCAACTTCAGGTTCTAGAATTCAAAAGGAGTACACGTTGGCTCTGTACCATAACCAAGGAATAAAAAACCTACAGGTAGCAGGACATGCAGAAAAGGCAGATTTGCTACTTCAGCATAAGGCTCTGGCTCTTCATTGTATGTTGGCTAAGTAGGAACAGAACCAAACTCTCAGTCATTTATAGTCACCCAGAAATCAACACTCTTCTTTTGTTAAACTCTGAGATTTCATCTCTGGTAGTAAATAAAACGGTTCTAGAATCCATTCTATGACACTAAAGCCTACAGGCATGGCCCAGACTCATCCCTAATATTAGACCTTCTTATTCTTCAGGATACAGTGGTAACATCCAAATTCCCAGTTCAGAGCAATGGTGGGTCCATGCTAAATCCTGAACTGCACCTACAAATTGCCTACGAAGCTGCTAGTTGGCCACGGCCAAAAGACATGCCAGGGCCATACTAACATTTATTTTCACAGCTTCCAATAGCTGGTGCCACGTCCTGACGAGGTTCAATTTACCTGCATCATCTCAGATGTTGCTAAGCCTCAAGTCAGTGAAACATCTCTGATGTAACAAGTCACTCCTTGAGCGCTAATTCATCCTACTTTGAGTCACTGAGCAAGTGAGGCTGTGGGAGTGAAAAAACACTCCTGCAAGTGTTATTAAGTCAGAAATTGCTCAACCTGGGAAATAATTAATTAACGACGATTCCAGATTCTGCTGCTCAGTTCTCCACTGATTTACCCATGCATCTGCTGACACTGGTCACTCGTGAAAGCAACGAGGATGTTTATGACAGTTTATGGAAGCAGTCACTATTTTATATATTGATACAGACAAAATGATCGTATCTTCAGACCGAGTGGCTGTTGAATTTCATCCAGCCACCATGATAAACTGCCATTAGATGGCTATGTAATTGAGAGAATATGGTAATAACTTTGAGCATGATAACTAAGCCAATAAAATATTTGTTAGTGTTTTACTAACCTGCAGAGAAGTCACCTCCTTCGTTTCCAGATGACTTAGGATCCAGGAGAGTATACAAATGCAGTGGATCGATATCGCTGTGCAGCAAGTCGAGATAGCCATTTTCAGCCACAGGTGCTGAATTCATGATTTGGCTCTTGCTGTCTGAAATCAAAGTGCAAAACAGTTAACTATGGCAAAACCACAGCTTTTGTCAAATAAAGCTGCAAGTCCTCCACCATGGCTTTCTGCTAACAAGAAGGCTGTAGAACTGCTATTGCTTACCAAGTCTTGTATGGAGCTAGCCCCGAGTTGCTTAAACGTACAGATCCAGCTACAGCTTGCAACATGACTGATCTACTTTTGACTCCAATCAGGGGAGTGGGCTACTGCAGTCTGACTGCCTGCACCACAAGTGCCAAATATTCAGTAAGTTGCAGTTCCCGTGTCTTTATCGGGATAGATCCAGCAGATACTGGGGAGATGAGAAGACTGCAGTGAAGAGGATGGAAGAAGAATCATGTTCTTTACTAACAGGACAATTTCTTCTCAGCAGAGGTGGCTTCTGGCTGGGATGCTACACCCAGTTCCTGAGCCCTGGAGGAGCCAGGAGGAGACCTCCCCACAGCACAAGAAGGAGCAGTGAAAGGTAGAACACTTACAAGATAATTCTTTCCCAAACCGTATAAGGTCGATTGCATACAGAATGGCACAGTCACCTTGGGAATTAGTTCCTGGTAACACGGCACTCACTAAGAGTTTGGAATTTATCACATTTATTTTTTAATCAATTTTCTTCCCCCTCCTTGGAACTCTTGCACATACCTACTCATTAGCTGGGAATTGGAAATGGGCCTTTCTGAATGTCCTGCTTTGAGTGAGAACAGAACTAATTCTGATTTTACTTTTCAGTTCAGTTCTTCTAACTGCAATGTCTGAAGTCAGCAGCCTGTTCTCACAGACAGCGTCTGCTGCCAGCAGTGATAACAGCCCATGTTTAGAGTTACTACCAAGAACTGGTATGCGGACCAAGGCCACTGCTG
>JANHFX010007836.1:42116-62282 GCA_027560015.1 Chloroceryle amazona | reverse complement strand
ACACACACTCGCACACCGCGAGGGGAGGAGCCGGGGCGGCCCGAAGCCGCGGCATGGAGCCGCCGCGGCAGCACCGCCGGGATCTGGCGGAGCCTCGCAGCCCCCCGCCCGGGGAAGTTTTGCAGGAAGGGAGAAACAGCGGGAATGGGGCGGAAGGGGAGCTGCGCGGCTTCGCGCCCCGCGGTTATTTGAAAGCGTCCTGGCTGGGCTCTGAGAGGGGGAGAAAGAAGGCAGGGGGTAGGGTAGAGGGAAAAATTAAATAGACACCTATCATTTAATTGCTCACGCCAAACCCCGTGAGTGAACAAACCTGACTCCCACTGACACGAGAGGTGGCATAGATAAGGCACTGGCAACATGCTGGGTCAGCCTCCCTCGGAGGCGCAGGATGGCAGGGAGCAGAGGAAAGCACAGGCCCGAGCACCCCTGGGGCTAGGGGTAAACAAAAAAGGTCCTGCCGAGCACTCCTGGGGTTTTGTTTCAGCTGAGCTGTGGCTGCCCCCCAGCTGGGATGCCAGCCCTGCCCGCCTGCTCTGAGCGATGGGAAGTGGCACAGCTCATGTGCGAGCAGCAGGCAGGACAGGGACATCCTGAGGTGCTCCTGCAGACACCTTCCCACACCTCCATCTACCCCAGGGAGAGGCACACAACAGGTCTCAGGCTGCCCCACACACAATAGCAGGGGAAAGGGGCCCATTGTACCCTCCATCCATTTTGTACTCGGGTTCACACAGGCTGCCCGCATGCTTTTGTACCCAACTACCTTCTAAACAGTAACTAATCTATTTATAAAATGAGTGTGGAAAATTGTAACCTTCTAAATACATATACCCCCCGAGCAAACAAGTACATACCTTGGTATCACAAAGGCAAGCCCAAAGACATGTTAATTTTCACTCTGATGTTCCACAGGATCAGTGACACCCTGAACTTCCCTGGGTGCCAGCAAGTCTTGGAGACTGAGTGTTAGCAAAGTCTGTAACAACCCTTGGTTTGGTGGGGTCCCGTATCTACTGCGATGCCCCAGCCCCGGGAGGTTATGCCAACTGTGCCACCACAGAGACCAGGCTTCAATGAACCCTCCAACAGAAACATCTTTATGAGCTTCCTAAGAATTAAGAGACAAATCCGAGATTATAAATCAGATCAGTGGCAGAGCAGCTAATGTAATCTGCAATTCCTGCCTTCCCAGGGAGTACGCAGTTGTTTTATAAACGCTACTGGGTTAAAAATATTGCTGAGGAAAAGCTGTGGAACTGTTATCAGTGGAAGTGAAACATGACAGACTTCATCATTTTAGCTGGGGCTTCACTGCAAGATTTGCATTTGCATGGTGTGTCTTGTGGGCCCCCAAAGGGGAGGGAGCTCGGGTAAGGCTGCGCTGCTGACAGCCTGAGCTTGCACCCAGCAAAACCCAAAGCACTGCTCCTCTCCCCGCTGCGGGCGGGCAGGTACACGCAGCATTTCCTTTCTAGCAATCTCTGTTTTCTCCTCAGGCTCAAGCACATTGCTCTGTGCCTCCAGCTTTAAAATATCATGAGTCAGGCCCCTCTCTCTTTTTCTTATTTTAGCGTTTATTTAGCCCTGTTCAAAATCGTAATTTGTGGCCAATACTTTGAAACAACACAGGACATGGGGTCACATTTTCAGAAATTTTCCCCAGAAACAGGTAGAGAGTGGGTTGGTTTTTTTTGTTTGGTTTGTTTTTTTCCTTTGTTTGGGTTTTTTAGGGTTTTGTTTGGTTTTTGTTTGTTTGTTTTCATTCCTAATAATAAAAGCCTAGTCTGTTACCTAATCGCTTATATTCAGTAGCTCATCTATTTTTGGTAGCTTGAGTTTAAATCACTAAACTTACTAAAAGCATTCTAAACTCGGACATTCCGCACTCGGACTTGTAGGAGTTGTCAGTTCTGCTCCCCCTGTTTTCAGAAGGGGTATAGTGACTGCCAGACAGCTGCCCCTCCAATGGAACGATCTGCAACAGCAGTTGCTCTTACCGAGCAGAAATAAAAAATGTTTCCCATCTAGTAGTGCCATCCCTTTCTTACATTAAACCCTTTTCAATTCTTCAGAAACTAGAAAAAGTGGCATGAAATAGTTCCCAAAAAGGCTTTTGGAGCTTGTTCGAACAAAGATGAAGGATGGGACATCCTGCATGAATGAGCAAAACTGCTCTTCCCATGAGGGGCAATAGTAGCAACAATCCCTCTCCTCAGAAGTTACATGTTTGGCATCTGGAGATCTCCAGATACCCCACACCCTTAACTGAACTATGAATTTTGTTCATGAACCAGCTTTTTGTAGTCAGGTTTCAAACTGTCCAAGGACATGACTGATGGCCACCATTGCAGACACCCAGATGAGTCTCCCCAGGGGTCCAGCACCAGCTGCACTATCTGCTGCCATGGGGGCTTATTTGGGAGGGTGCCTTCGCCACCCCTCTCACCAGGGACACAGCACACTGCTACCAGCAGCCATGCTTGGCCCCGCTTGGTCTCAACACACACCCACTGGAGTAAGGGCTGGCTGAGCTCACTGCCTGCTCACAGTAGCTGTGTCCTACAGGAGCAAAGGGCTGTGGGAAGCGTGTCAGGGTGGTACATGCTCCTGTAGCACAGGGCTGTCAGCAGTGGGGAGCAAGCAACATCTGCAAGCTACCAGCTCAGGGCCAAGCGTGAGGCTGTCCCAGCTCCAAATAGAGCAAAGCGTTCATTTACCCGAACTGCCAGGAATAGAATGTTCAACTGCCCTCAGTGTGACCTCTTTTACAGTTACAGTGGAAAACACAACTGCAGTTCCCAGCACCTGCAACAGCTCGGGAGAGGGGTAGTAAGATCAGCAAGGCCTCCTGGCCCTGTTCAGCACCGCCCGGCCTCCCATTTTGCTACAATGGGGAATGCTGGCTCAGCACGGGTCAGGCTTCTGTTTTGCCGACAAGGCTGCAAGCTACAAGTCCTGCTGCTATTTCACCCGCCCCTGCCCTGCTCCAGCCAGCCCTTCCCCTGCCCATCCTGCTCTACAAGCCCAGAGCCGGCTTTCTGGCAAGATGCTCCTGGCGAGTGGCTTTGGCAGTTGCCCTCATTTAGGGTTAAAGGAGGAGGCAGCCTGCTGGAGCACCCCTCTGATGAAGGCACAAATGCCTGCTCCCCTTGGGCAGCAGCTGATGCTATGGCCAAGGCTGAGCAGCTGTGAGTGGAAGCATAAGGCTGAAAGCACTGTAAAACCAAGAGAGCTGCTGAGGTTGCAGCAAAAGGATTGGACTTCCCACCTGCTCCTTCAGGTTCAGCAGCAAACAGCAGGGTGCAGAGTTTGAACCAGGGAAGGGGCATCACAGCCTCATCTGTTCTCTACATACATCCCACACTAACCTCGTTACAGAAAGGCTTTGCACATACATGCTGTATATGCAAAGGGAGATACAAAGGTGATGATGAAGGCGTGAAGTAGTAATGAGGGCCCCTTCAGTGCTCTGCTTCAAAGGCAGGGCTCAGCAGCCAGGCTGCAGCCACCACAAGCCACCCTGTTGTCCCTGTTCCCAAAGGAAGAGTGGCATGACTGTGACCATGGTGGGTCAGGCAAGAGAGACTGCGGCCAGCGGTCCACAGCCGCAGAGGTAACTGAACTGCAACTTTTGTGAGACAGTGTGGAAACGTTTTCTGCTGAGAATACTCCATTTGATCCAAAAAAACCCTGTTTTTCCACAAAACAACGAGAATGAAATCACAGTTTCTATCCAGAAAACATTAATGGAAAATTTGTGCCCAGCTCTGCTGTTGAATACAGATTGGAGATATTTGGATTTCTGAGGAAAGGAAGGTCAAGTCATTTTCACAGTGTGAAAAATGAAGCTAACAGAGTTCATATTTCTCTGTGAAGCAATGATTGATTTTTCTTTCTGTGTCTCATTCATACCACACTAAACATGTATAGAGAACAAACTTATAATACCTCAGATAAAGCACAGAGATTACATTAATACATTGAAAATTAAGTTAACATTAGCATCTGTTTGAAGGTAGCACAAGAACATTTAGCCTGACTCCATGAAAACAGGTCCTTGGTGCTAGTGCATAAATCTTACATATCCTAAAGCTGCTTTATCAGAAAAAAATCACCATTGAGATGCACATATATAAAGTAGTAACCCATCATGTGCTGCCTCTATGGCTAAATTTCCCATTTGGAAGTACATAAGAATTTTAGCTACTGTAAGTAGGTTGTTACTCAGTTTCAGCTGCATATGTATAGGTAATCCTTATTTTCCTGCCATCTTAATTGTAATTATCATCTCTGTGCTGCCCTAGTGATTTATTTAAGTGTGCAGAGCTATTCTCCTATTAGCATTTTTACTCCTGTTTTATGAAACAAGAATAATTTAATACAATAATTTCTGAAAATTCATTGATAAATTCTTCTCACTGGGGAAAGGGGGAATGTTTCCACATCCTGCTGAATAATCCTTCCTTCCCTGAATTTTTCTAGACTCCTTTAGGAAACATGATGTTTTCCTATTTTTATTATATCAGAGTTCACAATGGCAAGATCTTACATGTCACGTGGTAAGATATGTCCACAGCTAGCTGCAAGGACACACCAAGTTTCATCATCCTTTGCTAACGTCAGGTGCACAGTGGATGTTATAAAGTCCCACAGTAGTCGGATGTGGATTGGTCATGGGGGATTTCAGCTCCCTCTTTTGGTACCTCTCTGTGTGTTGACCACATGTCAGCAAAAGCCCCAGGAATGCAACTGTGGTGATGAGAAAGTCCTCCCTAATACATGTGGCAAACTAACACTTTCAAGAGATGCACGCAGATAACCCAGAAATCGTGTCAGAAGTATTGCAGTGCTTAGACTGTGACACCGTGTGTCCTGTGACCCTACCTGACCAAGACATAGCTTCACCATGATGTTTTGCCACACTCAGAAAAAAAAAAAATCAAGGGAGGAAAAAAGGCAGTAATAATAAAATTCCTATTTTTTTACTGTCACTCTGCACATCAGCCAGGCAACTCTTAAAACACTGTCACATTTGTCTAAACTTTCAAAGCCAGGAAAGACAAACACCATATTCAAAAGCAGTGAGAAAATTGCTTTTCAGAAACAAGTAACCCAAAACATCTATTGGAAAATGGATACAAATCAATTGCAAAAAGCAAGAGGGAGGGTCACACAACTAGGAATTTGGAGAGTAGCAGTCGTTGAAAGTACAAAGGCTCTGTGTAAAAAATAAACCAACAATTCAACTTTCCAATAGATAATTAATTAATTAGAATCATCTCTATTTGATCCTTCGCTTTCATCCATTCCTCTCCTCTTCCTTTCCTTTTTCTTGTTTTTAAGTTTATGACCAATACTTTATTTTGCAGGTTTTAAAGATGGCTATCTTCTCAGATTTAAGGAACAGTTTTATTTCATGCTTACCTACTGATTGTAAATGATGGGCCAAAGTGAACAGCTGAAGAGGAGACCATCTGTTCCAATCCCTTCCTCTAACCAAACCAATTGCTTACAGCCTTAGCATGGCTTTTACCCTCTCCCAGCCTGGCATGCAGAAGCAATCCCTATAGTAGCTCTTGAACCAATTGCATAACCATATGTTCCTTATGAGTGGAACCAAAGCTAACACACGGCATAAAACAAAACTATTCTATCAACTTTGAAACACAAATACAGTCAGAAAATTGAAGTGCAAAAGCATGGTAAAAAGGCCTTTCACATCAAGTTTCCTTCTTTCTGCCATGTTGCTTTCAAAAGACAGAAGCACTTTACAGCAATGATGTCTATATATAAGCTGCTGAAGTACTGTCTTGTCTTCAGTGATTTTATGATGATATTCTCTAATGCATTTTGCAGAAACATAAGACTAGGCAAAGCTTCCTTTTTGCAAAGGAAACAAAAAGAATAATATATGGCACATAGCATTAGCATGGAGGTGGAATATCAAACAGGAAAAGTTGATCTCTTGTTCCCTTTCTATTTGCCCTTTTACTTCTGTTATTCTGATAAGATCACTCTTATGTTCAACCCCTTCAACCTCAATTTTCTGGTCAACCTATGTTAGGAAAACACTTTTCTGTCGCCTACTAATATTAAAGCACAGTATCTCTAACAATATGTTGAGAGCAGATCTTGTAGCCATTTGGGATTAACTATAAGGAAGCAACATAATCAAAGCAACAGCTTGAGTATTTGTCTAAATGTCCAATACCAAACAAAGAAATCTGATGATAAATATGACACATTAAAAACTGCAAATAGCATACATCTATATAGAACATTTCATGTACACAACGAAGAGGTCAAACAAAATTGAAATTCATTTGACCAAAGACTCCCCACAAGAGAAGGTTGATAAATACTGATAAAAATGTTTCTTTACTAGTAAAAAACATTAATAAATTATGTTAGCTTCGTTGCAGGATCACTGTGTTTTCACAAATGCGTGTTCTGCTGAAGGTTATCCGGAGTTTTTGTTCACAAATTTGACCAATTTCACAGGATTTCAGGAGCATTTTTACTGGTGTGCAGGGAGACAAAAAGACTTGTGCCAGTAGACATCCCCCTGGCTGTGTTGCGAGAAAAACAGAAGCGCCTGCTTTCTGTGGGCAGACACAGCCAGTCATCCAGACACCTCAGCCATTAAATGATGGATCCTGTAAACTTGCTAACTCCTAGTTTGCTATGATAACAAATATTATGGTATGGAATATACCTTTAGAGTACTAGCCCACATATCCATTCTTTGGCAAGTACAGAGCACCGCATGAAAGTTAGTGGGTTTGGGTGTTCACAACCCGCCAGCATTTTACAAGAAACAAAAGCCAGTTCTGACTTGAGAAAAAGGTCTTCAAGCCCACCTACAAGACTGTGAACTCCACCCGAGCCCTGGAAGACCTGGTGAGACTGGCATTCCATACAGAAATAGTATTAGGATGAGAGCTTCTGAGATGGTCCGTCAAAGGCCTTTGAGGGGTCTTGGAAAGGTTCTGCCAAGAATAGTGCAAGACTATTGCAGCAATTTCTTTTCATTCAAAAGATGAATGTCTGGCATATTTATTTCATAAAGTGAGAAGCAGTATTCCAAACAAATAGCTAGAATGAGCATTATTCAGCCTTTTTCCTGGCAACCAGCTTAAACGACCGTGTCTTGCTTTTCTGGGAAACCTGCCAGGTGAGCTTTGCAAGGATTGTGCTGATGGCAAAGTCTAGAGGGTTTGCTCCATGTGCTAAGTGGAGGTCTGTTAAAATAATCAGGAGGAGGCGGCAGAGGCCTTCATCCTGCAGAAGAGAAGAGGGTCAGAGCGCAAAGGCATTGCTGAGGGGAAACTGAGAGGCTATAAAGCTCACTGGAACATGGACTGTCCTTTACCATGTGTTTGTACAGCTCTAGCACTGAGGTACCCCTGAGTAAAGTCTTTAAAAACGGTTAAATGACTTAGGCTCTTAAAGTCTATTTCCAAAACCAAGTACTAGAGCTTCCATTGACTCCCAGCATTGGGCCTGAGGTGCAAGTCTGCTCCCACTTTGCTTTTTCCCTCATCCCCATTGAAAAACCATGGCCTTGTCACTCATCTGATTCACTTGTGATTCTACTGTTTATAGTGATTGTGCCTCATGGTCATCTCCACAGCTAGAAAAGGCGAGAGGCACCAAATTAGGTTATGATAATTTTGTGTGATATCACCACATTTACCAGAAAGTTACTGAAGTCTTAAGGAAAAAAAGTGAATAACTGAACATATCTGTTAAGTCAGAGTTAATCCAAGCTACATAATGAAGAGCTGCCAAGTGAAAAATTTGCTATCGTGACTTACATATTGAACTGATTTAAATGGCCTAATTTATTGAAATGCATTTTAGAATGCCTTTCTGTCATTCTGGGAAACTAGTCCTGTAAGAGTCAGTAATCATCATCCTTGTGATAGTATTAATGCAAATTTTCCTATTATATAGGGTAGATTATTAGCTGTCTCATCCCTAAGGAAAACACCGATATTGACAGAGAGAGAATTTCACTTTGAGTGAAAAAGCCACACTTGGCAAGGAGTTTAAAAGCAGAATAGTATTTATGTAAATATAATGAGAAGATTATAGATGATCTCCTTGACATTATTCTTCCATAAAATGATGGAAATATTAGAAATTTCTCTGGACTGTGATAAAATAACTAAATATTGAAAGGAAACTGTATAGCCAGCTACACTGAGGGGACACCTGAAAAGACTTTTGCCCACTCTGTTAGGAATAGAAACCTCTCTGTGTATCACAGGTAACTAAAACTGAACAGTGCTTGTTACAGATAGCAGCTCAAAACTCCATAAGGAGCTGCTTGACAGAAGACTTGACCTAAGCAATTATGGACTCTTCTGTTGCTTATTCAATCTGTTTTCATTTTAAAAGCCCAGAAATAACAGTTGAGCCCAATGGTACATCTCTCTAATGCAATTGAAATATGGTATACTCACGAATACCATCTTTATTAATTTTTTAAAGGTACAAGTACAATATTGCACCACTAAACCCAGCTACAAGAGCAAGTCACTGGACATACTTGAAAATTAGTTGTAGGCACCTGCTAGACATCGTGAAAATAATAAGTCAATCAAGAGCAGAACAGCCAACTACAGCCTAAGGATATTGAAAATATAGAAGAATATCTATCACCCCAGCTGCAGCCGTACAACTGTATGACAGATCAGTTGTTGGAAGAAAAACGTCAACCACAAATCAATGTAATCAAGTGACTGATTACTTGACTGAGAAAAAGTTAGCAGCCTATGCATAGAGAGATTTCTTTTTGGATTACAGTGACAAATGCTTCCTGATCTTTCTAAGACCTACACACATTTACTAATGGTTCATTCAACAGGCCTGAGAGGAGGCAAAGATTTCCTTAAGCAGGTGGTTAAAATTGCACTGGCATTTCTAGAGGATAATCAAAACAATTCTTTGGTCTTGGTTTGTGCTTTTAAGAATGTAGTTTCAAGCACAGCCGTTTTAAAAATGAGGGCAGGAGCCACTGGGAAGGCTGTACACATAAGAAATGTGATACAGTAGGCAGAGGCAAATAAATAAATTAAAGCATGTCTAGGTTAGGACAGCTGCTGCAGTTTTCTGCATGTTATTTTAAAATAATTGTTTATTTTAGATATTCTTTGTCATACTAAAAGTACTTTACACCGCTACATTTCCTATAATAGCAAAGCCATGAAGTAGCCAGGAACTATTAAGTACTCCTGCCATTAGGCAACATGAGAGAGTAATTTTAGTGGTCCACTCAGGCCTTCAATTTCTGGAATCCAGTTTTATCACATGCATTTCTTGACAACAGGGTTCTATTTTCCTCAGTCAAAACACAAAATTATTTTAGTATAGTTTAGAATTAGCTAACCTGTACTTTGAGAGCAGTCACAGTATTAAATGATAGATACCCATTAGAAAGAACAAGTTTGAGTCATTGAATCCTTCATACAACATTTTTGTAAAAATTTAAACATCGAGAAGTAGAAAACGTACCAGTCCGGTGATATCTGTCATTACTCATTTTTCATATACTCAACATGATTATTCATTACTCAAAAATGACATAGTTAAATGCTAAGTCTTGCTAAAATATTGATCATAATATGTAGGGGCATATAATTTATCTGAATCAAGTGAAATATGTTTTCCTCAGCGAGATGATGAAAGCTTGTCTCATTACAGCATTATTTCTACTGAAGTTTCCACCATTAGTTAGTTTAATGACTCTGTGAGCATTTTAATTGAGAAGATCCCTGTGTAAGTTGTTCATTCAAGACACATGGATGGGTTTAGATTCGGGAATGAGAGATGTGTGCAGTCGTCTGTGCTCAGCCCAAGAGCACAAGCAGAGAACCAGATACAACCAAAATACCCAGGTCAGAAGGAGCAGAACAAATGGAAGGAGAAAAGACAAGGTGTTACAACATAGGAGACATGAAAGGACCTAACCTGCTTGTGCAAGTTCTTGGGCTGGCAATGGGGTGTACAAACATGCGTTTACTTAAATTGTTCTCACCCCCAGAAAAGTCCACTGAGGCCAGTGGAAAGCTACACTGACCTTTGAGAATCAAGTCTGATAAGAAAAGGTAAATGTTGCTATTACAAGACTTCATTTGTCTCTGAAATTAACCAGCAGTCTTGCATCATCCACTACCTGCATACAATGATTCCCATACTTTCAAAGGAAAAAAGTAATCACAGTAAACCATTATTTAATATCAGTTCCACGTAGATGGTCAGCAGATCTGTTCAAGTGGTGTTCTGCTGTCCTCCCTGAGGATGTGAGCTGAGTCTTTATCAGCTCTTCCCCCGAAGTCTTGTATTACTGTCAGTAGTGTGACACCAAAGTGCTGATACCAGAATACTTTGTGGCTAATCTTGTCTATGTTACTGATAAATTAAGGAAGGTGTTGCTACAGGAGACTGTGCTCCCTCTGTAGCAGAGGTAGAGAAGTGGGGTTAGTCGCACCTGTAGATGCACTTCTCTAAAGAGTAATCTAGGGGGAGAATGGACACAAGTAATGTTCTTATTTAATCGGAAATGTGTACCGGGGTTGTGCTTGCCAGCTACTTAAACAGAAGCCAAGAAGAGCTTGAGCAGTTTACCTGAAGTCATGCCGTTCTATGTATTTTAGTTTAGTCTTGTGATCTGACATCCACACTCTTAGCTCAGTTTCCTTTCCATTGCTTCTGCTATCAGGAAACCACCCAGGATTTACACGTTGAACACCCACAAATTACTTCAAAACACTTAAGACATGGAGGATGTGAATCTGAGTGCACTCTACCTTCTTCAGTCAGTTACTTGCTTTAATTGAAAGACCTTTAATTTGGGACCGTATCTTTTTTGTAGCTATCTACAGTGTCCAGCATAAGAGTCCTTGATCCTGGCTGTGTTCTCAGAGATGTGATTACTGAACATGTGAACTTGTGTCTCTTGTAGCAACTGATCCAGTGCACAGACAGTTGATGAAAGCGAGTTACTGAAGCATAACTAGTTTGTCACACACACAAGAGACCAAAAAAGAGGTACTTGAAAACACCATGGTGGGGGTCAACTACTAAAATATCTCATGTGTAATTTTATGCTATATGCACCACAGATTACATTCTCTTTGAGGGCTCTTACAGGACAGCATCAGATAATACATGCTGAAGTTACTAGTCCAGGGCCAAATATACATTTGCCTTCACCAAATGGTTATCCAGAGAAATGCAATGGGAATAACTGAGCGGGCCAGCAAGACCTGGCTCCATGGAAGCAGTGCTGCCACAGTGCATCATTCATTTATGAATAAAAATAGCAGAGAAAAGCATAACAGTTTAAAAATGCCATTTCTATTAGAAAAAAAATGAAAGAGGATGAATCTCGATATTTCTCAAAATGCCATTTTATTAGATGCATCCAAACCTGAAAAGCTTAAGCCTAGAAAAGAAAAAATTAAACGTTATAGGATTCATTCTAAACAATCTCACATTTTACATAAAGAAAATTAAGCATTTGACATAAACACTTTATAAGCAAGATGATTTACATTATTTTCACTTTGTTTCTTATTATTGGAAACAAAAATATATAACCCTGCATTCATTTCTGTTCTGTAGCACCTTTGCTGAACCTTTCTATGAAAGCATACACATGCAAGATCAAAATAGAGATGATAGTAGAATGTGGTTCATTATGGCAAGTACAGCTTATATCCCCCTCCACAACACAATTTATTAGTATCTAATAGAATTGTAATGTTTCTCATTCTACATTTTTACAGCTGCATCAAAATATTAAAGTGTGAATTGCAATTAAACTCACACAGTGCTCTTAGCATAATTTCCCTTGTATTAATACTTAGCAAACCAAGTTATTGGTGTAATATTACTCTTGATACTGGCTGTCATAAAGGGATAAAGCCTCCAAATAGTAATAAAGTATATTTTACTGTAGAGAGAGCAGCAGTACAAAAAAAAATTATGTTAGTGGAGTTCTTAATTTCTGTGGAAGGGGGTGGGGAAAGAAAGGCTTTTGAGTCCTTAAATTATAGTTTGCAGGTTAGTACACCAACTCAATCTCTCTAAACAGGTAATTTGCTTGCTTTCTGAAAGCACCCATGTGCAAGGAAATGCTAGTGCACTCCAGGGATGATTCTAAGATTGATTGCTCAGCTCTAGTCACCAATAACAGTATGTATTCTGCTAAGCTCTATCTTACATGTGTCTAAAATGTTTAAAGATTTTAATCTTTAAGGGTCTTTAAAGACTTTAGAGGGGAAAAAAAGTGGAAGGGCAATATTTGTTTTAAATAGCCTCAGTTTGAGTGTGTGGTCTACCTGACTGACTAAACTATTACTTGCAAATGGCAATTAGATACGTGGACTAAAGATGGAGCAATTGCAGGTGAGATGTTTATGTCATCCATTAGGAAGTTTGGAAGCTACATTTTGTATTTTCCAGCTGCTCCTTAGATTTACTGTTGGTTGTAGCTTTTTGTGGTTTATACTTCAAAACTGAGCTCTGTAAGAACACACTCATGGAAGAAATTGAGAGCTTAAGTGTTTGCTTATGGATGGAAAACACAACAATAAAATGGCTGGATTAAATGCCAATAAATGGACATGATTTCAGTAGGGTTGCCTGGGCTGGATATTTCTATAAAAGCATTTCAGAGTAGAACTTAAATGTCAAGGTTTAAGTTGTTGGTCCTTCTAGGAACTCACCAGGCAAAGCAAACTATTTCATACTCTAAGTGCTGACCCGTGGAGTAATCAGAAGTGGAGCTGCAATATGGGTCAACATGTTTGATCAGATTTTGCCTAACCAAAGCTGCTGCATGCTCCAGTCCGACCTGCTATTGATGTCAGACTGTTTTTAAGAGCCTAGGGTTTTGTCTGTGACAATTACTGATGATAGATCCTCTGATCCAGGTAGGTTGAACACGAGGAGTCTGTATCACAGCCCACAGAATTAACACTGTTTGTAGTGTCTGGGATTTGCTATGTCATTCATGACCTGCCAGGATAACTACATCATTACAATGTGTCACACATTTCATGTTTCCCCCCCCTTTTCTTCTCCCTCCCTTTTATTTTATCTCCCAGAAGTTTAATCTCTCCTGTCTAAGCCACCAGCTACCAGAATAGAGCAAAGTACTTTCATATGATGAAAAGGCCATTAATTGCCACCAGCCTGACTGCCCATCACAGGCTTCCTCCCTCCTCACTTGGCATGGGGAGGTTCATCTCCTAACTCTGTGTTGCTGTAGCTGGTACAATAATTACTCCTGAGCAGCAGCAATGGTGACATTACTTTTGCTTCTGAGGCTGAGAATTTGGCAAGCTGAAGACTACAAAAGCATTATGGTGACAGTCTGTATAAAAAAAAAAATCCCCAAAACATTAAGGATCTAACTCAAAGTCTATTTATATTCAGTAGAAGTTTTAAAATGTGTCCCTAATATCTTAAGGGCATCTTAGAAAGACCTTGAGCACCCAGAACTGGGGCAAGGTTTACTCATCCAGGTCTGGCTGAAAGTAAATTCTCCACTGCTTCCTCTATTCCTCATGGCACATTTCCTAACAGTATAATTTACAGGAAAATGATCAAAATATCATTAAGAAATGCCAGTACTCTCAGTCAAGCCCCTTTCAAAAGCATAAGCAGTCTGTGGCAGGCATAATAAAGTCGTGATTAGGAATGTCCTTTAAATCACAGGAAAGGGAGGCAGAGTAGATGTGCCCTATTCCATTTCTGAACAGGCTCTTTGCGTGACTGTGAGCAAGTACATAAATAGCAAATGCCCAGGCATAACTCAATTCTTGAATTCCTGTAAAGATATTAGTACTTCTCCACTACCCAGCAATAGCAATAACAGCATAATTTTCTCCTTGTACATTGGAAGCCACTGGCAAGGCAACCCGGAGAAGCACATTGCAGAAGCTTTCCTGCTCAGTCTAGTTTTGGGGTCAAGCAGAAGCTGAACCACTGAGTGTGAAAGCAGGGGCTGATGTTATCCTTGACATTAACAATGGTCACAGTTATCCCAAAGAAACTGGATAATAAAGAATGGCAAGGAAGGGACAAAGGAGTTGGAAGAAAGGCACCAGAGCAAGAGTCATAATGCTGACAAAATGAGTTCTGTATGAACCAGTTCTCCTCAGTCTCCTTCCTGCTATGTTTCTGCTAGCAAGCTCATGCACACAAACCAAGGCAGACATATATGAGAGAATGGTGTCCCACAATAACATTAATTAGCCATGTATCCTTGGCAGCTAGAACTACATCTGAAAAGAAAAAGACGTTCTTCATTGCTTGTTCTTTCCCTACAAAGGAATAGCAAAATGGCTTCTGTGGAAAATGTGCTCAATAAATGAAATTGGAGAGGACAGTTTTGTGAAAGTGTTTAGTAACTGTGAGTCCAAAAACAACCGAGGAAAAAAAAACAACTAAGATAATCAAGCACATCTCTATATGTAGTACTAGGTTTTTTTTGTGTTGACTGATTCATATTTTGAAGGAAAAAGCCCATGAGACAAAAAGAAAAGACATAAGCCCCCATGGGTTCTGTGAGTTATTCCTGGCTCACTTCCATCAAGGACACTCCCAGGATGGATTTTTCTATTCTTGAAAAGAAAAAAAAACAAAACTGATTTTGGATTCCTTTAGCCTTTTTAGAAACAATAGCTCACCTGTTATATTTGGCAGACTCTGCCAAATCCACTTCCCTGGGTACACACCCCCTTTATTGTGCAAGATTTATTCTTAGATCCAGGTAAAATGTTACATGACCAATCTAGACAAGAATTAAAGGAAAATGTGAGCTTGAAGTACTGAATATATACAACATCTGCCAGAGATGCTGTGGAACTGGAGATCTTAGCTTCAGTCTCAAACTAAGACCAGTGGATGGAGAACTGCAGAAGCTTCAGTTGAGCCTGGGGGAACTCACCGCTTATATGCATGTATGATTAGCAAGTTGGTCACAAAACTGGTACCAGAGTGTTTTGGACAAGGAAGCTCCTGATCTTCAGACACTGTAAAGTAGTGGGGTCAATCCTATCAAAGGGTTCTCTGTGAGCCTGTTTCCTTCCCAAAACAAGCCCTGCAAAACCTAAATCCACCTATGTCTAGGTGGACAGATTTCAAGGAGATACAAGGGTTGTTTTACTTCCTAAGTTTCAACATCACAAACAAACCAACCCCAAACCGCAAATAATACACATAGGAGCTGTGAGGTTTTTCTTAAAGCTGAAATGATTCTTTCATGAAAAAGTATTGCTGTTAGACCACTCTTGCTGTAAATATAATCAGTGCCAAAAGGTATGCTGGCTTTCCTAGACCCATTTGTCCAGCTCAGTCATAAAATGGTAAAGAAGCCAAAGCCTAGATGCCAGCTAAAACTGTGGTAAAGTCAAAGGTGAGGACTGGATGGTACTGTTCTACCTGGTAGAAAGAGCATGCAACAGTACTCAAAAAGGATTTGACTTATAGGCAAGGTGACAACATATATGGAATAAAAGATTGGAATACTTTCGTAGAGACTTTTTTAGAGTTGTAAAAAAGATAAAATACCTATTTACAGAAGATGCATGCTGGTGGTGTTATTGCCAGCCTGCAAGGCAATAGCTTCACTTGCATATTACTTACATCCTAGGTTTATTTCCAGACACTCAGTGTTCTGGAGACATTTATTGTACACCAGCAAACAACTAACCTTAACATCCACTTTGAGCAAAGGAACAGCTTTTAATGTCTGCACTGATTCAACTTTTTCTCTCTTCACTCCTCTGTTCAGCAGACAGAACACTTGTTCCGCTGGACTGTTTATTCCTGGCAAACATGGAACAAATTCTTCTCAGTCTTGGAAAAAGAGCAGCTTGTAGTTATTAAAACAGAAAGAAGCAGAAGAAAACTAGGTCACTGATATGTCAGAAAAAAATTGCTGGGAAGTCACAAGAGAAAATGAAATAAAAAAAATAATTGTCCCAAGTTTTGTGATAGAAGTGACAAGCAGGAATGTTCTTCAAAAGAAGGTAGGGATTACATTACAGTGCTATACCATGACTTTTCTGAGCTGCCAAAAGGCTGGCAAATCCAGTACCTCATGACCAGAAATAAAGATTAATTGTAGATGGGCAACGGAAAATTGATACCTCTAAACATATAAACTGTTATGCTAATGCCTCCCAGCAAAGAACAGAAGCTGGACTTGTGGATTTCCAATGTGAACTTATATAATCTGTTTAATTCTGCTTTTATTTAATGCCTCTGTCCTTTATGTGGCATTAACTTTAATGTAATATTGAAGGCTTTGTTTTTTAATAGCATCATAAGTGTAAATGTAATAGTTATATTATAATAATAATAAATCAAGAATGTACTATAGTCACTGCAGTAACTAATAACGTTAAGACACAGTCTATGATGCATCTAAAGTTCAGTACCTTAGAGAGTTAATTAAGTCCTAAGTTAATTGGCAATGATCTTATTTCTAGACAGGAAATGTAGCCGATTATCTTGTTTATGCTTAAACAAGTAACTGAGGTCATAACAAGACTTTTTGGGGGTATTATAGATTGATTTGTAATTTCCTAATTAATTTTGATTGACTTTTCAAGTATCTTGCTTCTTGACTTAATTCTTTGCTTCTAGGGAGATGAAGCTATTGGCATGACTGGTAAAGTGAATGCACAGTCACCATTTCACCGTATGAAATGTGCAGTTTTCATAACTCCGCTGTACTTTTAAGATATTATACTAATACAGATGAAGCTTTTTGCAACAAAGTACAAATCAATTTACTGTTTTCATAATGTCATGCCTACCTTTATGCACCATAAGGTACATAGTAGCAGAGATGCCAAATTGCATTTAATCATTCAGACAAGAGCTTCTATGTCATTTCATATGCTCCTGTTGTTAATTGCACAAACATTACCATTTTATTGCTTCAGGAAATGATTACTTTTTGAAATAGTTAATGGATAAATATACGAAAACCAAACTCAAGTAACATTTTCCAGATTAGAATTATGGTGAAGAAAACCAGTCCTTTACAAAGCATTTTTTTTTTCCCCATCACAGCCTACTCAGCATCTTGACCCTTTTTTAGTTGCAAGTGGCTTCTCCCCGTGTAGCCCTAACTGATGTACTTTTGGGTGGTTCTGGGTATTACACAGACTTAAACAGAACATAGTGTTAAAATTCAGCTCATGGGAAAGAACGAGCCAGAAGGACCTTTAGCTCACAGCATCTCCAGTGAAAAAATTCTTCAGCTATGCAGTCACATATCACTGGATAAAATTAACAACTCATTTACCTTTCCTTCTGCCATTTTAGACCAGAATATAGTTACAGAGTAGTAGAATGTCTGTGGTGATGGGTGCCAGTGCACGGGGGATGCATTTGACCAGGAAAGTCAGAGCAGGGTGAATTGGATAGTGGTGCCCCTGCAGGAGAGCTCCCTTACCAGGACTACTAGTGCACGTCCTGCCAGAAGAGCCCCTGGGGATGGGTCATCTGAACAGGACTTTCTGTTCCATGTAGATTTGTTTGAGTAAGCTAGATGGCCTCCCTATAAGGCAACAGATTAACCCAGAGATAATTAAAGACCCCAAATGGTATGCAGGAAATTCATTTCTGACAGTATCAGAATGAGAGGGGACAAATCAGTTCCAGGAGGACAAAGTGTCTGAACTGAGAAAAAGTAACAAGACTGCATTAAAAAACCCAGAAGTGCAAATTGAAATGATAGTGCTTTCTAAGAGGCCAAAGAAGTGCAGATATGACCATATCTTAAACCACTACCACCCAGGCAGAAAATAGCAAGTGGAATAAAATTGAGACTAGTTTTCTCTGTAGATACAGAGCAGTCACAGAATGGTATAAATATTTTCCTTCTTTATCCCCTTCCCTTTTCAAGTTCAGTCCTTTTTTTTCTCCTCATTAAGAAAATCCCACAGTTTGGGAATTAATTGACAAACCCAGGATTATTTTCTTCCCTGGTGTTAATGGGCCTGTTCTCACTTAAAATATTACAGCAATTTAGAATTTTTTTTTTTCCCATTGATGCAAAACTCTTCTACTTGATTATGTTTTATTCCATTGCTGGAGGGTTTTTTTATTACTTCCTTCAAGTCCCACTTCAGTATCCCTTGAGTACCACTATTTCATGCTATTCTAATTTTGGGCCATGTGATTCATAGCAAAGCATTAATTTTAAGTTTTACCAGATATTCAGTGTTGAATGTTGTACCAAGCTGTCTGTCCTGTCCCCACTCTGTAGCTATTGCAGTACTCCTCCGGTATCACCAGTCCCTCCAATAAGAGAAGGTAGAAGTTATCCTTTGGATGAACACTTACATGGGTTGATTTACCACACTTGTCTTCTCCTCCAGAGTTAGCACTAATGTCCTGTATCAAACTACTCTCAAAGCTTGCAGCATTTTGGAGGCAGCTACTCCAACACTGAGGAAGGACATTTATTCACCTACACTAAGATATAGTCCAGAGCCTCATTTGTGTTGTAGGTAGTTTTACCTCCTGAGAATCACTGGGGCAATTCTACTTTGAGAGATGCACTTCGCTGCTATCTTATCTGAAAAGCAAGCCTACCCCTTCAGGGAATTCAATCATGCTATGATGGCCCTAGCAGCACGGTGGGAGGTTTCAGGAATAAACATGAGACTTCTCTAAAGAAAAGCTTCCTTTCTGTCCTGCTTTCCATAATTTTCCCTACTCTTATGCTGTACCTGCCAATAGTGTTTTGAAGCTTGAAAATCTGCTATGAGCATTTATCCTTTCTTTCCACTCTTGGAGCTTAATTTTTCAAGTTCTCAGAGTGAATATTTGTTTTACTGAAAAATGAGTGCACTTCTTCACTTGTGTATTCAGATCCTGTGGTACAAACACCTTCCACTAACAACCTACTCCCAACCCACCTGACATGGGAAAACCCCTACACCCAAATATAAAGTCTACACCTCTCCCCACCCTCACTTCACCAGGAATTCTGCTTTGCCTATAGTTCAAAGCAAATTAAGTAAAGAGCCCATGTTTTGTTGTGACCCTATGTATAACTTCATTTCATTCCGAGAGAACTCGGCCTCCTTTTTCTAGGCTGGAAAATAAAATCTTATATAACTCTTACAGTTTAAAAACCAGAATGACTCAAAGTAGTCTACTGTTTCAAGAATAAAATACACTTCTAAAATAAGTGGTAAAAATAATGTCTTTATGCTAGATAAGACCTAGGACACAGATAATGAGCAGTTATCAAGACTTAATTTTCATTTTTATTGATATAAAAATTCAATATATAATATTTAACTCTCTAAGCAGACTGAAAGAATTATTTAGAGTGACTAGAGGAAAATTCTTCTCCATTTTATCCACAGGCATAAAGCCTGACCTCAGGTGTACACAGGCCATGCAACACACAGTGAAGCAGAAGAGTTCAGACCAACAGAGGGAAGCTAGATCCTGGCAGGCCCTGCCACATGTGTGAAGTTATTGAGCAGTGCTCATTAAGGTTTATTGGCTGTGCTAAAGCACTCTGCCAGCACAGCCATACAATGCTGGAGTTTTCACCAGTGGAACTGGGAGCCAATTTTGGTCCAGTGACACTGCACTCCTTTGGATCAGGCTTAATTTAAGTTACTGTTATTCCCCATACACCCTTTAAGGATATTTAGCTGTTCGTATTCTTGAAGGCAGGGGGTTAGCACAAGGTGCTACTACTGAGGAACAAAGTAAAGCAGTACAATGAAAGGCACATAGCAGTGGGAAATTCTTCTGTGCACCTTTGCTCTCCATGCCAAGCCAGCACCTACACTGTTCTCTTTGGGACAGCCTGAGCAAGACAATTTCTATTAAAATTTTGCTTTTATTATCCTGCCCTGAGGTTTATTATCTACTTCAAAATATATCTTAAAGTTATGAAACTGTTATGCCACCATTTTTTTCCTGGTTGATGCTCTGTGGTCAAAATACTGCCAGAAGCATTTCTGTAAACATCTCTCTTTTTGCCTAGTGAATGTATTCTCCAGGAGATTGAGGGAGGGAGGTTCTGCTCCCCCCTCTACTCTGCACTGGTGAGACCTCACCTGGAGTATTGCATCCAGTTCTGGGCTCCCCAGTTCAAGAGAGACA
>JANHFX010007836.1:0-36265 GCA_027560015.1 Chloroceryle amazona | reverse complement strand
TTCCAGGAGGATGCTGTGGGAGACTGTGTCAAAGGCTTTGCTGAAGTCTAGGTAGACCACATCAACAGCCTTCCCCTTGTCTACCAGACAGGTCACACAGTCATAGAATGGAAACAAATTAGTTAGGCAGGACCTTCCTCTCCTAAACCCATGTTGGATGGATCTGTGCCCCTGGATGTCTTGTACATGCTGATTGATGGCACTCAGGATGATCTGCTCCATAACCTTGCCAGCCACTGAGGTCAGGCTGACAGGCCTATGGTTTTCTGGATCCTCCTTGTGGCCCTTCTTGTGAATGGGCATCACATTGGCCAACCTCCAGTCATCAGGGACCTTCCCGGTTAGCTAGGACTGGTGATAAATGATGAAAAGCGGCCTCAACAACTCTTGTGCCAGCTCCCCAAGCACCCTAGGATGAATCCATCCAGATCCATAGACTTGCTAGGATCTAAGTGGCACAGGAGGTCACTAACTGCTTCCTCCTGGGTTTCAGGAGGGGTATTCTGCTCCCCATCCCCACCTAGCAACTCGGGAGACCAGATGCCCTGAGGATAGTTACTCTTTTTGTTAAAGACTGAGGCAAAGAAGGCATTGAACACCTCAGCCTTTTCCTTGTCTTTTGTTACTATGTTCCCCTCTTCATCCAGTAAGGAATGGAGATTTTCCCTGACCCTCCTTTTGTTATTAATGTATTTATAAAAACACTTATTATCCTTGACAGAATTGGCCAGCTTAAGTTCCAACTGAGCTTTTGCATCTCCAATTCTTTCTACATGACCTAGCAATGTCCTTAAATGCTTCCTGGTTCACCTGGCCCTTCTTCCAAAGTTGATACAGTTTTTTTTCCTTCCTAGTTCCTGCAAAAGCTCCCTGATTGACCAGGCTGGTCTTCTACCCTACCGGTTCACTTTTCAGCACATTTCATTCTTTAAGTAAGCCCAGACTTCTCAGGCCCCTTTGTTTTTGAGGGCTGCTTCTCAAGCACTCTCTGAACCAGTATCCTGAGCAGACCAAAGTCAGCCCTCTGGAAGTCCAAGGTAGAGGTTTTACTGACAGCCCTCCTGACTTCACCACATATTGAAAATTCTATCACATCATGGTCACTGGGCCCCAGACAACCCTCAACCACAACATCTTTCACCAGCCCTTCCCTGTTCATAAACAGTGGGTCTAGCAAGGCACGACCCCTGATAGGCTCGGTTACCAGCTGCAACAGGAAGTTGTCGTCCACACATTCCAGAAACCTCCTAGACTGACCCCTTTCTGCTGTGTTGTACTTCCAGCAGACATCTGGTAGGTTGAAATCTCCCACGAGAACAAGGGCTAGTGAATGCACAACATCTCCAAGTTTTTGAAAGAAGTCTTTAACCCGGTTGGGTGGTCTATAGCAGACTCCCACCAGGATATCAGCCTCATTGGCCTTCCCCTTCATCCTTATCCATAGACTTTCCACCGTGGTGTGTCTAACATTGAACTCAAGACAGTCAAAACACTCCTTAACATATAACACTACCCCTCCACCTCTTTTTCCTTGTCTATCCCCTCTAAAGAGCCTGTAGCCATCCATTGTGGCACTCCAACCATGCATGACAGCCCACCACATTTCTGTTATGGTAGTTTCTATCCAGTGATGAAGATACAGTTTTGAAGACTTCCCTGAGATATTTAAGGTTGTTTGAAACTGCTTGTTCTGTTTGGACACTATCATTCTGCTTTAGAAAAAGTATTTCCATGTATATTCTTATATAAGCAGACTGAATAAGCTTTGGACATGTTGGCTGAGAAAAAGGCTGCTCTGTCTGTTGCTCTGAGAAAAAGGCATGTGCTCTTCAAGGACATGCACACCTCCTTTTAAAAGAATCCTTAACATCCAGAATCCAGGCAGGCTAAGAAAAGTACAGTTTTGCCTACAGCATATACATTGTCATGCTGTAGTTTGTCTGAAAGCCCCATCAAAGCAATTACGATCCAAATTTTGAGCTCACAGTCTGGCTCTACCAGAAGTGTGTTGATAGCAAAAGTTAGTGGCCATGCTTCTTCACCATTCCTCCCTTCGCACAGACCCTGCCATCTGCATTGCAGCCAGCAGCTTTTGAGCCTGTGTTTTGGATGTAAAATTATGAGCTGCTATTGCACTACAGAACTAACACAAAGGCAACAACTACAGCAAAACCCCAACTCTGGTTGGCATCTAAAGTTCAAGCAGGAAAGGGACGTCCCTGCTATTACATGGCCTCAACTGCTGATAAATGCTACCAAAATAACTACTAGTTACTATTTGCCAATCTGGACATTCACAGCCTAAAGAAGGTGCCATCAGGTTATCAGAATCACTTACTGAAGGCAGGAGAAACACACTAACACAGTCTGGATAGCATGAGAACACAGCTTCATACCTTGTCCAATCGCTTCCTCTTTTTGACGGGAGACAAGCAAGTCACTACCTGAGTGGTCATATTTACATTGTTTCAGGTAACACATTAGGTCTTCATTTGAAAACACCTCAAAAAAAACTAAAAAAACAATGTAAGACTCAAATCCTTAAATAAACAGATTCTGGATTTCACTTCAGGTAACTGTGCAAAGACCTAGAAAACCAATAATTTATTTACTTCAGTCAAGTTCTTGGTAAAGCAAGGTCAAAACCTCTGTGGTTGGTGGAGGTAATGCTGCCGAGCTCCTGAGCCCCCCAGGCAGCAACGCACATGTGCAGAAGTTGGCAATCCACTCACCATCACAGCCTGTGGCTGCAGGTGTGTGAGGGTGCATCGTGAACACTCAAACACCTTCACATTTGTCTTTCTCATCTGGGTGGCTGAATTCAGGAATCACTCCAGGCCTCTCTCAAAGTCTGTTAAATCTAGTTAAATTACTTACAGGCAAACCGAAATCAAAGATGGTTTTCTACATCCAGCTGAAATGGATTGTTTCATGATTACAAAAATATAACCCTTCAAGGGGGCTCAGGGTTCTGTGGAGAGGTAGAAAGGCTGGGAGCTGTCTGCATGAAAGAGAGTAAATAGTTTTGTGGGGGGAAAGGCATTTTTCTTTTTTAACACAACTACTAATGAAATAGTGAGAGTGGCATACAAAGAAAACATACAAACATTAGACTGCTGTGAATTATGCAGTTTGGTAAGAGATAAAATAATAATCAGCTCACCATCAAGACCAAATCCCCAAGCTGCTTGTAGGATCACGATCGGAGTGGTGTTGAATCATCTCTTTTGCATACCTCTGCGGTACACAGCGTTCTCAGCATACCAAGAGCTACATCCACAAGCAAACTGCAAATCCCGCAGCCACCGCCACCTAGACCCTGCAGAGCAGTCAGAGGTGGCCTCCGTGCCAGCATGCTACTACTTTGAGGGCACATTTAGTATAATCAAGAGCTTCACTTCTACCAACTCCCAGCCATCTTTTCTTCCTTTATCTCCTCGGGAGGCAAGTCCCTCCCACCCACCCACACCTGCAAAAGGCTGAAGCTTTCCATCAGCCGTTGGGGATGGTTAGTGACCAGCTGGGCATTTATTTGTTGGTAGAAGGAGGTGTCATTAGCACTAGGAGCCCTCCCTGGCTGGGTGTATTTAAGGAGCTGTTGCAGGAGTTCTAGACTGCTTGGTAACCTTGTTGTCATCTCTTTAGGTGGCTGTAGTGAAAGTGCTGCAATTTTCTTTAGAAGGGTAGGAACCTGCAATATAATTAAATGTGTCAAGTCAGTTCTGATCCAGTGTGTGGAGACCCTAGGGTAATTTGCTTCCCTTTATAAACCTGAACTTGATTTGCTTAATTTCTTTCTAGATGAACCTGAACGCTGGCTTTCAATTCTCATGGCCTCTTATTTATTATTTTTTAGACAGTTCATCCCTCCAGACACAAATCATAATTACCAGAGACCAGAGGGAAAGAGCCCAAATTCAAATGAATACATATATACATATGTGTGTGTGCACGTGTATATTAAGCTGCTGCCTGTCAAAGACAGTTTAATGAAGCTGGAGGGAAGCTTTTAAATAAAGTCATGGAGAATGTCAAGCAACGTGAAGCAACCTAGTTAAACACAGAAAAACCTGTCCTCCCTTTCGTTTGGCTCCTGATTTATGTCAACCTGAAAGAAATGATAATAACACAAGGTTATTAGAGTTCTGTATGATATAAATATAAAGTGTATGCATTTAGAAATCTTAAGACTATAAAACACAGATGGAAGCACACCATCCATAAGTTCCAAACCATCTCATTTAAAGCCCATGCAAAGCACACCAAAAGGAGAGAGCATGAGAAATAAAGATTGAAGTCTCAGAACTGTTTCTGAAGCACAATTTTTCTCTCAGAGTGAAGGCAGAGACTGGCTGGCATACTGAGATCATGTTTAATTTTCACCATCTCTTAAGCAAAAACCTCCTGCACATATATTAGCTTTACAGTTGTAAAAAGGCATAACCCCAGCAGGGCACAGAAACACGCTGTGAAGGAGTGTGAACCACCTCAGGAACCTATTAGCCCACCCTGCTCTGATGCCGGGCTTTGAGGCAGAGGAGAGCTCTGGTGCATCACGACAGCCTTGTGAGGAAGTGTCACTGGTGTGACGTGACCGCATACATCCTGCATGCGTTTCTTTACTCGCCCACATCCTGTGCACACGCACATAGGCTGCTGGGGTTGCCCGGTGGGCAGGATATCTGCACAGCTGGGGTAGTTTCTTACTGCTTAATCATTTTTCTCACTTTCTGAGGTAGGAGATCTCTGTAAAAAAACTTCTCTGAACGTACCTGCAGAACATAAATTTCCAGGGAAGTGACAATGCTGATAATAGTTCAGCCTTTTCTCAACCTCTTTTTGCAGTGAAGCATTCTGATAGTGAATATATTTGACTATAAATAATAATAAACTTAACAGAAAGGAAATGAGTATTTTTATACATCTTGCTTCAACAGGTTCCAGTTTAATTCTGAGCCCTTCATTTGACAAATCAGTTCTGAGGTTGATTATATGTCAAAATATCCAAGCCAATAAAGTTACGTTGATGCCATTTCAAGGACAAGTAGAAAGTAATTTAAAGATATAAGACCAACGAAGAACAGAGCATTTGAATATTTTCTTCCATAGGTGGCTAAAGAGCTGATTACTGTTAGTAAAAGCAAACCCTTTGTGTCAGAAGGAGTGCTTACTTCCGTGGCTGCAGATTAAAACACTCTAGTTAGTCCTTTTTATAATCAGGAAAAAAAAAAAAATAGCCCATAAATTCTTTTATACTTTTAGTGAAGATATTTTTGGAACAGCAATAAATTTCTCATTACATATAATACACTGCTGTCTGATTATTTTTTTTTATTATTTTTACCCTAAAATTATGTCTAAATGGGACAGTCCAATTATGTCTGATTTAATGCTCTAATGTAATCCTGTGTGATTACAAGAAAGGTCTCAGGTTATTTAACAAGTGACTTTTGGATTTATTACAAAAGTGATATTGGAAGTATAGGACCTGTGGGGAGCCAATTAAACTTTCCTGGACATCACCTGCTTGTCAGTGTCCTCCTGCCACTAACCTGCCACCTTGCCTACAGAAATAACCAACTTGCTGTGCAGTGGCTGGGAAAGTGAAGTTAAGTTCAGGGCTTAGTTTAGAAGAAAAGGAGGACAAAAGAAAGAAGATTTCAGTTGTTTCTATTACTGACCTTGTCAAAATGACCAGTGTGGAAAAAGCCTGGTCTCCTTGTCTGGAGTGTCCCAAAGAGTCAACAGCAAACTAGCTTGTGCCCGAGTAAATGTGTAAGTGAATATTTCTTGAAGGACAGAGAAACAAACTCAGCATGGACTCTGTCACCAGAACCAGGTTCACTCCCTTTTGTACAAAACTGATGTGAAAGGTAAAATTATGGGCCATTCTCACTGTTTCTTTACATTCGTGTGAGAATCCATGTAGGGCAGACCAGAATTCAGCTTGCAAAGTCATTGTGGCTGGTAAAGATCTGTGATGAAGGCTGACCTTGTCTGGGCTGCCAGTGCTTAGGTAGAAAGCTACTAGAGCTGACAATTAGAAAAACTAACTTTTAATTGCAAATGAGGCGGATTTGTTCAGTGGTGGACATGGAACTGTGTGATGACTCTGTTACAGCATTGCTTTCAGGAGCAAAACTTGCACTTGAAAATGGATTTATTGGAATTTTTATAGCTGTACTTCTGGTCATGAGATATTGATTTTACAGCTAGATATAAATGAGTGAAAATAAAGGGGAAAAAGTTCCCGAGCTTTATCTCAGTGACCAAAGCGATGTCTGCTGTAGAAGCCTTTTGCTCATATAACTGTGTGAGTATTGCTCAGTCCTGGCACAGCTGTCTTTGTATAGCTGGGCCATGCAAGGAAAGTTTTGTATCATTCCAGTAAAGCCACTTGCAGAAGTTGAATAGGCTTCTTAGCAGAAGTGCAATTTTAGCAGAATAATTCTGTTTATATAGCAGCTTTCACTGGTGCAATTATGATGACTAGATATTAGACTCCTCTTTCTCTGCACCTGAGAGGATTCATTCCTATGCCAAGAAAATAGGAGACCAGGCCAGAAGCAAAAGTTGAGTTAATTAGAATAGAGATAAGCTCTTTATGACTTACCTCTGTTTTGCCTCTCTCATTACACAAGCAAAATGAAAGTCATCTCATTATGCTAGAAACTGTACCAGCACTCAGCTTCCTGCTACTGGTTTCTAGCTGGAAACCAGCTACAGTGATGGATGTAGTGAAGAATAGGCAGGTACAGACAAGGAGAGATCAAGGGAGCAGCCAATCATCACAGGAAATAGGACAATCTTTTCATCTCTTGCTGTATCCAAATCATTTAAACATTGCAACCGGCAACATCAATATCACATGAAAACCCTCGTTCTGCCTCAGTGTACATGGCAACCATTTATATATTCCCCTTCAGCCCTCAGAAATCTTATCCTCATGTTATTTCTTTATTGCTTGTTTGTTTTTCTCTCCTTCACTGCAGACTAGCTCTGCTGGTCCCACTGTCTGGCTGTATTAGCACTCATCAGGTATAGAGTAGAGCATGTGATACACTTTTTTTAGGGTATTCAAGCATGAACTATTTTTCACTCTGGATTCCCTCTACCCTGTTTTTGTTCCATAACTTTTCCCAGTGCGGTGATCAACCCGTCCTCCAATCAGCTTTACAACATCACGAACAATACTGCTCCATAGATCAGCTCAGGTTGCTGCAGGATCATGATGATTTTATGTCCCCAGCCTGTCACTTCACGGTGCCCCTAACTATCCGATGAGTGGAAGTCCCAAGGTTGTTTGTAAACTGGTATGTCTAGTACAGCCAGCAGGCTGGCCTGTGTTGTAAATTTGATGTATTTCATACTTAAGTAGGAGTGTCAACTGTTAAATCCATTCCTCGCTAAAAATAAAAGCTACATAATAAGCCTGATGCTGTAGATCACTTTAAACCAGATACTGTAATCCCCACTTGAGACAGATACATGACCTATTAAATTAAACATAGATTCCTTCAAATTGCATGCAGAACCTCTCTCAGATCAGACTGACTCCATTACTTTACCCTGTAAATAGAAATATTGAACTTCTGTATATATTCAGACATGATGTATATAGTCACTTATCAGCTTTTGTATATGCATGCTGTATTATCAGAGGTGTGCCTTGAAACAAAAACAGCGTTGACAACACTTTCAAACTGAAATATGTGATGCCATCTTCCTAAAAACAGAGTTAATTTTGTTAACAAACTAGGGCTTTGTTTTCTGAACAGGTGACATCTATTGCAGGCGAGGAAAAAAAATGCCATCTATATTAAGATGCTGATAAATTATTTTGGGCACCCACATTTGAAAACAGACCTTAACAACTGGGGAAAATAAAATCCAGAAGTGACAACCTTAGGAATACCTTTGTATTCGAATAATTCCACCGAGATCTTCTAGACTTTTTTTTTTTTTTTCCCTAGGAAAACATGCATTTCTGCACAATTTGCAGCTCAATAAACTTTGTTGTTGTTGTAGTTGTATTTTACAACTTTCTAGCTGTCTTCACTCTGGCAAGCAATTTATACATGAGAGATGTTGAGAGGAGCACTAAAATGACACCAGGAAAGAATACAGCCCTGTGACCTGGTCTGGAGATAGGTTTTGATCACACCAAGCCTCTTTTCATGGTTCCTGAGATGGGCAGAAGAATGACTACTGTCTTCATGTGGGTTGCTGCAAAACAAAAGAAACAGGTTATGCATATTTTATGCCTGTGCAGCACATACTTAGTGTACTTTACCACTTACTGAGCATGGGCTGGACATTGCATTATATTATTATGTACAGGGTTAAACCAGATTACTGCTGAGTACCCACACCCAGCATTTCACAGCTGCTCTCCTGCTTTGGCAGACAATCAGGGCTTTCTTCCAACATAGCTCAGCAAAACTGCTACCTCCGTGTCTTGCAGCAACTCTCATTTATTTATTCAGATTTATCACCACACCTATCAAGCTCTTTGCTTTTACATGTTTTTTTTGTTGTTGTTGGTTTGTTGTTTTTTTTTTTCCTTGGGTTCTTTATTTTACTTCCTAAACTTCATCACCTCAGCTGTTTTTCTGAGAGCTCACTACAAAGCCAGGGCTCTTTCGCCAGAGCAGCTCTGGTATTCCCACATAAAGCTACGAATGGGAATGTCAAATGGGATCAAATGCATCTGAAAAACAACCAGCCAGCTGACCGAACAAATGAATAAGCAAAAAACTAAGCAGGTTATGTGAGGCCAGCATCTAGGTGGATGCAACAAATAATGCTTGTACCTCTAGAACAACGATAAATCAAGACGATGCAGTCTGTAGAAATATTACAGGGGTAGTATTTTCCCACACACTAAAATGAAGTTCTCTTGAGCAATTCCTGCAGTGGATGAGTCACTGTCTGTCTTGGATGGTTTATTCAGAATTATTTCTGTTCAGCAAGAGTGGAGGAGAAATTTTATTCTCCACTGTTTGCCAGTACCACGCTGATGCAGTACAGCATTTTGCTCTATGGTCACACTCAGCTGTCTCTCAATAAGTTTGCAGTTTTCCAAAAAAGCATATCCATGTTTAGAAGCAAGGAAGCTGGAAGTACTTTTTTTTTTTTTGCATAAAGGTCTGCTTTCTGAGCTGTGTGCTGCACATCAGGCAGCAATAGTAATAGTTCTGTGAACGGGGAATGCCAGCTGATGGCAGTGGGAAGTGTGACGCCTTTCTCAGAGGTCAGAGCATTGGAGAGTAGCTGTGGCTGGGAAGAGCTGAAGCCATTCTTCTATCTGTAAGTGTGAAGCCAGCCTATATATTGGTGAAACCACTTCAGGGATATGCTTCAGCAATAAGACATGACAAGCTGTGAATTACAGTGCATTAATTCAAGCCTAGCATATTGTCAAGCATGGGGCCAAAGGGCTAAGAGCCATCCATACAACTAGGTGTGAATTAATTCACACTGGTTCACACACTGAAGTGTCTTATTGTGATAATAGATTTAATACTCCTAAAATGTTATTTTAAAATATCTATATATTATTAATTAAGATGTAAGACATATGCCTCCTGAACACTGAATTATATCTCAATGAAACCATTGCTCAAAATTCTTATTAACCCAGAAGGTCACTCAATTTCTCCTGCCCATTTCGTAATAATAAATAGTATAAACTATTCAGACCATTCCATCTCTTTGTTACAGGAGCTATCACCATCAAAAGGGAAATCCCTCTTCCTGTATGTAAAATTAATGCTCAAGTATGCGGTTGGAAAAATGTTTCCTGCATGTAGATCTTCAGCCATACATTTCTGGATTTCTCTTTGATAAGTAAGTGCTGGCTACCACTGAGTGATTATGTGGAAAAACCCTACCAGGAGGAAGGGTGTCTGTACACAAGCTCTAATCAATGAACTTTGCTACCCATCAATTCATATTTCCAAAGTGCTTGCATTGAAATGAGAGTCATTATGGATGTGCCAATTAGTAAGAAAAATACATTGGGCTTTTGTCCCTTGCTAGTGGAGGTCAAGGTACTCTAATTTTAATAGTGTCATCCAAAGAAAAGCTAAAAAAACAGATTGGGTAGAGCCCAGCCCTGAGGAAAGTCTATTAAAGCTGATGGGAATTGCCCAGAGTGGGTCAAACTCATTCACTTCTACCATGAACGAGTTTCGTCCCCTGGGAACAGTTAAACATTAAATCCATTTCTGGTTTTTGTTTTGTTTTTAACCAAGTCTTGGGCTTCTGAACTGTTTATAAGAGAAAATGATATAGTAAATTATGTAAGATAAATGGTACAGGCTGGCAGTGTGAGAAATCTACTATTCGTAACTAATTCTAATTTTTTAAGCTACTGTATGTCATAGCTAAAGCAGCACATGCTATCACCGAGCTGTCTTTTAAGATTTACTACTTGTGTTAGTGTTTCATCTCTGGTTTGTTTAAAATGTTTGGGGGGCTTGAGTCTACGGTGCTGTGCTGAGGCTATGAGCTGCATGTAAAAGGCTGAACATGCCCTTCTGCAGCTGGGTGGATGAGCAGAGAGGTCTGCTGTGGAGGCAGATTGAAGGAAATGACCAACAGTCATTTAAATGTTTCTGTATCAAAAGACAGCTCTATCAAGGGGTGACAGTGGAAGGCCTTGGCATGGGTGAAGACAAGCTTTTGTGAACCTGAAGGGAGCAGAACCAGTCAGATCTGAGGCTTAGTACAAAGGCAGTCATGAGTATATGTGCCCTCCGCACACTAGCTAAGCAGACCTGTCTCCTCTTAAGACAGAAGTCTTCCAAGTAAAGGTTTTTACATTTTATTGATCTTTGTCTTTTATCTTCCTCTGCAGCAAACCTTTCCAACAGCACAAACATTTTATTAGACAGTTACACTGTTGCGGCTGCTGTATGTGCCTTACAGAGTACACCTTTCCTATGCTGTGCCATTTTTGCCTTACAAAGCAAGTTAATAAATTATAAAGTTACAAGCTTTGATTGCATCACATTCAAGCTGCTCTCACCGAGAGGCTGTGTTACTCAAGATATTAGCAGAGAGCACTGCTCTGACCTCATTTACTGGGCAAGCAGGAGCGTTGCCGAGCCACAGACCCCAGAACATAGTGAAACCATTGTCTCCTTCCAGGACAAGCCATGGAGCCCGAACCGCAGGAGCGTAACCTTGGATGTCCGTTACCATCTCAAGCTGCATTACATGGGCAAGCAGTGAAAGGAGATAGTATCTAAGCATCTGGGAGAAAAGTCTATGACAGGTTTATTTGATATTTTTACTGGAGACTGTACAATTACTGGAATACCTGGATTTATTTGAATGGAAGTATTATAGAAATATTCTCTCCAGTGGTTTCCTGCATGGATAGGAAATTTCGTTTTGCAGCCAAAATTTTGTCAGAGGGTCACAACCTCTTTCTCGATGCTGAAAAACTGTTGGAACTCACCCTCTAATAAAATGAAAGTCTTCCAAAGAGATTACCCCCCCTAGGCCCACAACAGAGGGTTCCTCATCACCGCACACTGCCCAGGGCCAGAGCGTGAGTGGGCCAGGCCAGCGCAATTTGCTGGGGCACCTTCTCATCAAAGCCTTGCAAAGGGTGGCACCCTCACAAGGGCCTGCTCTGGGGCTCGATGCTTGGCAAGGCAGGCAAAAGTGAAATACAAACTCGAAATGCATGTTAACTCCATTTCTGAAGGCAGCATACTCCGGGTGAGGGAATATTGCTCTACATCCTGCACTGGCAGGCACCAGGGTTTCAGAGAAAGAGCATCGCACCTATGGCTGAGGACAAGCAGTACAGGATCTTGAATTGTGCAAAATCCAGTTGGGGTTTGTTTTCTCATGGAATTACTTCTGGTTGCTGTCTTCTGCGTGAAACCTTTTAAACATGCAAAATATGTGGTGAAAATGGGAATTCTGAAGTACTGGTCTGCACACTTTGAAGTGAAACTGAGTTTCATCTTGGAAATCTCGCTGGCCTGTTACAGCCTTGCTCTGCCCCGTTGCCTTTCTCTGGAAGCAGCTGTTGTGACCGTCTCTGTATTAGTGTGCATAAAAACCCACAAGCTAGGGACAGAACAAGTCTGTCCCTTTTTATTTTTTCCCAGCATCTGAATTGCCAGACTAGATGAGAGTTAGAGTCCACTGTGTCCAGTTTCCTGTCTCTGATAGCACCCAGAACCAGATGTCTTGGACAAAGGCATAATAAACCTCAGTTTTGGCAAAAAGGGAATAATCTTGCCCCCCCAATGGGTTCTTCTTAATCTCTAGGAGTGGGAAGGTGTTTGAAACTCTGAGGTATGAGCTTTTACATCCTTTCTACAACTCTCCTAGCATTAATTATCATAACTCTGGCACCTCTAAAAACTTGTTGTAACATTTGGCACTGTGTTGAGAGTAAAGCGTGTTGAAAGAGGAGAACAGGACTTCTAAAAAAGCTGAGGCACTGCTGGGATTATTGACTCAAGGACCTCAATGAGGGAACATAACACAGGGTCATGTTTCCTAGTAATAACATGGGTGGTTGACTTCCCAGCATAAGGAAAAACTGGAAAAATTGGAACTCATGTTGTTTTGGATAGAGCCCAAGAAGTTACTGGAGATTTACAATTAGATCATGCAGAAACTGTGGGCTGATTTGTTTTCATTTTTTCAAACAGATGTTGGAGAGGTCCCACAAGAGGTGGTGTGGAGGGCAGCTATATTAGTAACTGAAATAAGTGTAGCTAATTCCAATTTAATACTGTATTTTATGCGTTACAATCACTTTCCTAAGTGTAAATATCAAGCATATTAATTATTCCATGGTAATTTTCTAGCCTTATAATTAAGTCGTTTTCCTTCAAAAGAACCTATAGAGTTGTGGCTCAGATTTCCAGCAGGCATTTCTCCTATTGGCAGTCACATAATCTATTCCATTGTCACTGATGAGTTCTTCTGACTAAGAGGGAAAGTGACAGTAACATCTATATCAGATCATCTGGAATGGGCCAACTGCACATTGCATTAAAATATGAAGTCGAGGGCAGTCCCGTGGGGCCAAGGTTAACAGTTCCTTTCCATCTGTAATTCCTGGGTGCACTCTGTAAGCTGTCACATGTCAGAAGCATTTGCAGAAGATATGCGAATTGCCAAAAGCTGACCACAGCAAGACAAATACAAGCCATTCTGGGAGTATTGGTCAATGTGGGTTTGTACAATACAATTTAATTTTCTTCTGGGATACTGGAGACTGCCTTGGGCTGAGAGATGGCATGTGGAATAGTATCTGATAGACTTTCTCAGACTGTTTATCTTATTTGCTGTCTCAGGTGGTCATTTCTGCTTTCTCGTGCTTGGGTACTGACACTACCAGTCTGGCTTTCCCCAGTTGTCCTTAAGGACAATTATTCTATGTGGTTATGACTTTCATTATATTGTACAGTACCACCAAACAAACAGACTATTTTCCCCTCTATCCACTGTTAACAAAAAAAAACCAGTATCACCCCTAGCACTAAATACTAGAGTCAGAAATCATATTACTTAGAAAACAAACTAATTTTCTTTCTCCTAGATACCCAAACAGAACAAAACCAAAGAATGGTGTTTATTCTGTAAATACTGGAAGACACAGAGAGCCCTGATGGGGAAAAAGCTCAGCTGGACAATCAGCCCTCACAGGGCTCCCTCTAGATTCCCTGGGAGTCCTGCAATCAGAGCACAGATCAAGTAAATCCCACTGTGGCTGACTCTCTCTTCTTGTAGAGGCACCTACCAAAAATAAATTCTCCCTATGCTTTTGACAAAGCACAAATAAGCTCCTGGAAGTTTTGCAGTGGTATCAATGTCCTCTCTAAAAATAGAGCTTCAGCTCTTACTGAGTGTAACATCAGGAAATGATCATCATGTAATAGCTGTTCAACCTGCTGACATGGTGTTTCTCCCATACTCTCATGCTGAAGATTAGCCAACCCTTCCATTCCTCCATTAGTCACCTGTCATATTTAGAAGATAGTAACTACAAAATAAGCAACCTGGTGACTCTGTAGCAGCTCAGCATATTCATACTTCATAGCATGGCTGTAAACTGTTAATATTTGTGTTTCTAAAGCCAAAGACTTAGGTACTCCTGACACATTCTTCCTGTCCCACCTCAACATAGACAGCTGTGCTGCATAGCGTCCATCTGAAGATGATTAAGGGTTGATGCTTAATCAACCATGGTTCGCTTTTGTAAAGTTCAATGGGAACTGAATGTACTCACAGCCTTGCGGCTGGGGCTCAGAATGGCTGAGCTAACCTTTAGACACATCCGAAAGTCTGCTCTGATGTGTATTTAGTAAAGTGAAATGAAGACTATAGAATAATCAATCCCTCTATCCTGTGACAGGTCAATTGCTTATTTTAGAACTGTCTTGGCTGGTTGATTATTTAATTTCCTTGAAAGCAAGAAAAATAATCATTGTGAAGTTGCTAATGTACTCCAGGTGAAATGCAGCTAAACTGTTCATTCCAATAGTCACATTAGCCAAAATACACTCGCAGTTTTGTATTTTGACCCTTTGCTCCTTCCTTGTCACAAAATAATTATAAAAATGATTCAATTATTTTAAACTATTGAATTCTAATTTTTTAAATGATTGACTTGACATTTCAATTCATTGGCTTTCAACCTGAATTGAAATTTATTCCACAGTCCTTTTCTTAATTTGCTATGTTCCAACTTTTCTGTTTACATGATTGTCACTAAATGAAGAAATCATTAACCAGTGCTTTAATTGAATGTCATGCTTTGTATGCATTGCACTACAATAGGACTCTGGATGTATTTACTATAAAGCAATCAAAACGTGGAATTTGAGTTTTCTTCCCTCATTCTCCCAAATTTCAATACAGTTTGGGATTTTCATAAAGCTTTTTTTGTAAAAGCACAGGTTCACGTGCACTTAAATAACATTGATGGAATCATAAAAGGAAGTTGTAATTATGTTGTCAAAGTTATTTTATTTCTTCTGTTCATTTCTAGGAATATTTAGATCTGCTTTATGTTCTACTACCAGATAAACCCAACTTGATTGCAAACTGTTTAAATTAAATAATCAGTTACTCTCCACATGCTGTGCCCTTACACAGCTTCTGAGCTCACATGTATTGTTGTATTGTTGGAAAAGAATACCAGCTGTCCTTTCGTGCTACTCCCAGGGATGATTTTGGGTGAGTTGTATATGCCAAGTTGCCATTTCAGGCCCCCATATCTAAACGTTATGGGCTTTCACCACCACATTTCACCACACAGCTGTTGAGGAGGAATGTAACATCTGCTCAGGCTTCACCAGGAGAGCACTCCACTGACAGCAACGACTCAGTCTTTCCAGAAGTGAATAAATTTGTGTTTCTGTCTTCCCTAAACCTCCCTGTGGGGTACAAAGAAGATGTCTGTCTCTGGCTCCCTTGGAGGGGACATGACAACCCATCCCATCCCATCATGTTTTTTAGCATGCTATATTATACCATTGTTCTTGGGCCAGACCTGAAAGAAATCCAGGCAGTTCACATTTTCTGCTGCTTGGAGAGAGTAATGGACATGATGACCTCTCAGGATCATCTCTAGATCTATTTTGATGATAACGATGCACAAGAGTGAAAAAAATAACCACCCATGAGCAAGGGTGAGTGTGACTCCATGAGCATGTTGTTAGGATGATCACTGGTGGAGAGACTTGAGCTCTACTCTTCCATGTCTGTTTTGATTTTTTCTTAAGCACTGCCCCTGTATTTCTAGCAGGACTGGGCAGCCACCTAATTAATTACACACAAATCAGATATTTTCAATTAGTATCACAGTCAAGTGTTTTCTTCACCTGTGGATCTAAGTAGGCATGTATTTTTCAGCTCATGACCACATCTACATTAATGTTCCTGCAGCACAAAGTACAAAGGCTGAGTTATTCAAAAAGAGGAGTATGGCCATGGAAAGAATCCAAGCTAATCAAATGGAAGCAATTTCAATTATATAATCAAACAGTTATATTTTAATTATAATTGTTGCCCTAGGGCAGCCCAGGATTGCTTTGTGTGAACCTCTACTTAAATGTTTATTTCTGAAGAAAAATATTATAAGGCATCTATGGCAATTTCATTATTATTAAGAAACTAAAAAGAATCTATAGTTAGCTAAGGGACCAGTGCAATTACCTACATCATCTTTCAGAACAGTAAAATGTAATAATAAGCCACAATGAGAAACTGCAGCCTTAGAAATGAATCAGATGGCACTAAAAGAGATTCACTGACAGGGAGCTCAGGGCTTACTGAGCTGTTATTTATTGCAGGGCTAGATTTTTTAAGCTACACTAGTGAAAATAGAACAACAAAAAATATTGCACCAGAATTAATTGTACAGATTCAGTCTTCAAGCAAAAATAGACTATCAGGAAGTAGTCTTAAAATGAAGTTTGGAATACAGAGTTTAATTCATCTCCCTAAATCTCCAGGGAAAACATCATTTCTCTGACTGAGAGCTGAGCAAAACTCAGACCCTCCTCTTTTTTACAGTCCTCTTTTTTACATCCCACTCTCTTCTATCAACCTCTCTGGACAGCCAGGGAAGCTCCTCTGGAGTGCCCTGACCTCTGCTCCTACCAGAGCTGTGCAAGTATGCTCTGATTTATATTCAGCTTCAAGCTTTTCTGATCCATAAGACAAGCATTTTGACTTTTAACAAGATGGTTGAGTGAAAGGAAAGTTTTCAAGGACAATCAGTCAATTGCCACTGCAATTCAAGTGAATAACAATTTGGATATAAATGGAAGGTGTATTTGATTTGATTTTAGAGTTTTGATGGAGTTTTGTTGTCACTATGGAGCAGAGATCAGGTCTTCTCCTGCCCTCACCCCATTTCCCCTTTGGTGCAGCTAACACTGGTTATCAACAGGCACTTGCAGGCTGGGGGCCGTGGGCACAGGCTTTGCCGAATGCTCTGAAAACCCTGGCCGTATTCCATATCCTATCACATCAGAGTATAAAAAACCCCAGGCCTTTATAAATTCTGCATGATGACAGAGAGGAAACTGCAAGAATGCACCCTGTGGCTTGCAGAGGACTCTTTTTGTCTCTTTGAAGTAGGATGGTGCTCCACAGATGATAAGGAACAAAGCAACTATGGCCAACACCTGAAGAACTTATACCTTTTCTGAACATGGGCTGTATTGATTGGGAAACTAAAACTGCAGTGGAGAATGTAGGAAAAAAATAGAGGCTTTATTCAGTAGCAACATAGCTACTTTGTTTTGGATAGGAAAAGCAGAATAAACCTCTTGAGAAAGCTTTTGGTTTATTTTTAGTGTTGCTTTTTGGGAATAAAATTGAATCAGAGAAAAGTACATTCTTCATTTCTTAATCCAAATTGTCATCACTCCCTACACTCCTTGGCATCAGCAGCCTGATTTGGCTGTTCTCTGGTCAGCCTTTTCTCAACCCCAATGGCTCATCTTTAGAACTGACCTGTCACTGAAAGGCTTCTGGCCTTGGGTAAAACAATTTTTCTAAACCCTCATGTTGGAACAGAAATTTCCACACACTGATTCAGACCCTACCAGGACAGTATTTTAAATCACATCCTGCACACTGCACACACAGATTTTTCTCAAAGGTGAATAAATGATCCAACAATGATGGAAATCCTGTCGATATTTCAGAATGACAAAAGAATCCTAGATGCAAATGTTTAAAAAAAATTTTGAAAGCTTCAGTTACCTGCACTATTTATGCAGAAAGGACACAAAAGGAAACATAATATAGATCCTTAATGTAAATTTTATTTGCTTTCTGCAATAAGTAAAAATTAGAAACCACCCAAAAATGCTCTAATGGCAGGTTGAGGCCAGCCTTTGAACATCTCATTGTCTTGAGAAAATTCACATTCTGCGTTGAGAAATAATTACTAGTCTGAATCTTAACATGTCTTAGTCTGTAGACTAACCTATGAAAGTGTTTCTGCTGTTGCTACTGCAAAAAGAAAATATTCCAGGGAACTGGAAAAATCACAGATAGAGAAGTTTTCTAATGGTTGTTAAATCTTATTACCACTCCTTAACCACTACATCAGCTTCCAAGGGTTACTTACACTGAACCCATACCTATACATGCTGGTTTGACTGTTATGAAATTCCTATTAGCTTTACAACTCTTGTTTTTCCTTGAACATGGCCACTCAGAAAAGATGCTTCATGCTTATCATATAATTTGTTTTTAATAAGTATTTCTTGCCTGAACCACTGCCAAATAGCAGACAGTTTCATTTTATAGCTTCATTTAATGTTGAGTTTGTATTAGAGAAAACACACAGAAAACAAACAAAAAAAATGCATGGACGTTTTAGGACAAGACTTTGCTTACCTTCTTCAGATACAGGCTTGTATTAATCCAGGACAATCCCACTTTGGAAATCTACTGTATGCAACAACATAATATAATTACTAGATAATTACTGCCTTCAATGAGAACCTTTTCTGAACAAGATCTGCTCAGCCGGGAGGCCTGGGGGAATAGCAGCAACTAGTTACAGTTTCCCCATTTTATACACCAGTTTGGGCTAGGCCCAGCACAAACCTTGTAATGATTTAAGGAAGAGTTGCTGTTGCCTCATATCTGTCCTCCTACCCTGAGAGCTAGATGTTAGTCTTTCTGTTCCATCCCTTGCCCCAAAACAGTCCTCCTAACCCTCCTTCGTGCACAGTCATGAGCAGAAACCTGGTTACAAAAGGATTTAAAAGTGGTCCTGGTCACACTTTACATGGTCCATCTTGCCCTGTTAGCATCGTGTTTTCAAAGTCAGGTTTGCTGTCACTGCCTGTTGTTAATGTTATGGTTAATGCCACAACATCAGACTATAATGGTGTGTACCTCCTTGGCTTGGAGAACACACAGAACTTTGCAGGTAGGCCTGAAGCACATCCTTGTTTGCAGACTCTCTGTAAGGTGTGACCTTTCCTCTGGAAATAATGCTGCCTCAAACCAATCATCCCACATGCAGGCAAAACAGGCATAGCCAGTTCATTTACATAACCTCATCACAAGCTTTCAAACGGTCACAGCAGATCAAACTACTTTTATGGCATATTTTTATAGTATAACGAGGGACTGTATGCGACATAGGAACTATAAAACTTCATAGGAGGTTCTAACTACATTATCCAGATATCATGGTCAGTCTGAATAAGTAATTTGTTTTGGCTGGTGGCATTCTGGTAAATCTGGCCATGATTTGGAGGTGTGACAGCCACCAGGACTGTAAATCATCTGCCATGTTTCAATGTTTCTAATCACAGTCAGGGCAGATGTTGTCACTCTAGTGACAGCAATTTTTTTGATGGACAGATATTAACACTTTTTGAAAACTGACTCCATTTTGAGTGTCTCAGGTTAGGATCTTTAAACGAACAGCTGATTTCTGCACACTGGGTAATTGTTTAAATGTCTCTGTTTTGAAGTACTTGTTTCAGATTTAGATTTCTTAGTCAGGTTGCCTTAAAAGACACTGAGAAAAAGACCAAGTCACCAGCCAGTTCTCTTTTATATCCTCTGGTTTTACCTGTGGTTGGAGGAGGTCTGTGGTATCCCAGAAGTGCTGGTTTACCTCTTACATTACTGTCCCTTCACTAATAAAAGCTGAGTCAGCTCTGATGTTCTGGTTTTAATTGTTACAACATGTTGTGTCCCGCAAGACAGAATATGGCACAACTGGTACATAATTAAAAGAAAAACACCAGGACACTTGAAGGACAGGTTGTTACAATAAAAAGGAAAGCCGGTGAGTGAGCCACATCTGATCCTGACAACTGGACTTCTTGATTAGTGATTAATAAATATAACAGGTGTGGAATAGATTTTGAATTAACAGGTAATTAAACAGAAGTCCACCAAAAAGTGCAAGGCACAAACTTAGTCTGCCTCACCAGTGAGAACAGGACAGCAACACATCATAAGGCACGTGATCTGCCCAGTGCTTCCTCTCTGATGTTACCCATGTCACAGGTTTTAAATAAATCCCTGAAATAGGATGAAAAGTTAAATTGCCAGAATTGTTTGCTATCTGAAAACAAAAAACTGTGAAGCTGGTTCAAGTTGATTCAATATTTTGATTTCAGTCCTTGCTTTTCCTTTCCTCCATTCAACTTATAAGTTTAAGTCAATCACCCAAATTTCCCAGTAGAAGATTATTAGCAGTAGGGCTATATTTTGACAAGAATGTTTTCAGTTCTGAAATTCCGTAAAATTTCTTTCCAAAACATTTGAGATTTGGTAGATTGACATCTCTCAAGGATGTCAAAAGAAACAAAAAACTTTATGGAAAACATCTATATCATACAGTCCCCTAATAAAGCAGAGACCAGTGCCTGTGGGACCATGATTCTCCTGCTCAGGGAGGCACAGTGTAGATGTGACCCCATCCCTGTCCAACATGCCAGGAGACAACAGCAAAGATTTTAGGGTAGGAGGGAGATAAACACCAGTATGTTCAGCTAAACAGACATTTTGCCCACATCTTGTTTTTCCCAGTGATACATTGGATCATCCCATTCTCTCTGAGGATCTTCCTTGTCCCTTCACAGTCTCTGAGGTCATTTCTGATGAGTACTGCAAATACCCATTTGCATGTATCCCCATAAAATCAGTGCTCTCTGAGCCAGTGCAACCACCAACCCAAACGTGGTGCCGTTGTATCTGCCTGCTTGTTCCTACAGCCCACAGGCACAACACCCCTGTGTCCTGCAGGCCTTCTATCAACCCACAACCAATTGCCACGTTTCTCAGCCAAATTCTTCTTCACCAACAGTTTCAAAAAATCATAAAAGATGACATCTGCAATAGTTTAGCCTCCTTAGCATGACACAATCAGTAATGGCCACTGGCTTATAACTCGTCAGAGCACACTCCATTTCCATGTAATTGAGAAGCAGACTAAGTTTGCACAGATTATATGGCTGGTTTAATGAAGTTTAGTAAAATGAGCTCATTAATGCAGCTTTCAAAGGAACTCCCATTTTCTACATCGCAAGGCATGATTTTACAATCTTTCAGCAGCAACATTAAAATCTCTTCGATTCAGCCATGCTGCCAAATCACAGAGTGCATGTGGAAACTCCAGAAGTTCCTCTAATTGCTTGCAAAATGCAATTGCCATCCTCTACTTATGTGAGATGGGGCCACAACTGGCATTTCTCTAACTGTGGATGGGATCTGCTACTCTTGCTCCCATTTGTTTGTTTCAGACATACAGCGAGGAATGCAGAACTTTAAAAAAATAAAAAAGGAAAATCAGAAAGGGACTCAGCTTCTAATGATACTATATACATATACACACACTTTCATGATTTTTTAAACACCCCCAGTTGAGTACTTGCTGCATGATTCCTAATTTCTATCACACAGTTGTTTTATCACACCATTTGAAACCTCCCAAGGTGGCTTTGAAAAGAGGTGTTTTCTTAGACTGCCAGTGCAGCACTTCAGAAAAGCAAGCAGGTGCTGCTGCAGAGGGGAGCAGGAGAAACACACACTGGAGTAAAATATCTGGCACAAAGATTTCTCATGTCTCTGTAGGTACCCAGAAGTCAATTAACCTGCTTATAGCTTGTCGTACAAGAAAACCAATCCATTGTCTTGGGCAGAATGGAAATTCATTTTTTGTTGACTCTCAGTGGCATGATGGCACTTGTGAAGTTGTTGTTATCAGAACGGGAAATGCCCATCGGAATGATAAAATGTGTCATCAGCTCATTGGCCTGGGTATCTGCCATATTTTATTTGAAGCATGAAGCATACTAGAGGTGGTTAAATCTCTCCAGGTGGCTGTTTTAAAACAAAGCCCACCTAGCTGCATGTAATGTAAATCAAGATAAGGCAGGGAGCTCAACAGTTTTGGAGATCACCATTGTCAAGCTTCATATCATATCTATATGGAAAACAAGAAAGGAAAAGAATGAGGAAAAATTAAAAGCTTGTATTTGAAAAAAGTTTATTTTCTTGTTGACCGCAAGCACTCAGATGGACAGAGATGGATGGTAGAAAGCATATTCCTAATGTTTTTCTCATTCCTTTTTGCCATAAAACTGGGACATTAACACATCTGTGCATTAACGCAAAAAAGAATTTCAGGCGTAACAAGGTTCCTGTGAAGGAAATGGTGATAATGCTCTAGTTTTAAAAATTCTGAAGACTGCTTGTGAAGAAATTTCATGCACAGTCTCTGACCACCCTTGTAGCCATCCAAACAGATGGCAGAAGCAACAGGAAATAATTAGGATGTGCCTTTTCTGTTACCCTCTTGAAATGGGAACAGGCTGTAGGCAGAGGGCTGGAAAACCTCTTTTACGATGACAGGATGAGGGAGTTGGGTCTGTTCAGCCTGGAAAAGAGAAGACTCTGGGGGACCTTATAGAAGCCTTCCAGTACCTGAAGGGGACCTACAGGAAAGCTGAAGAGGGACTTTTATAATGGCATGTGGTGATAGGATGAGGGGCAATGGTTTTAAACTACAGCAGGGTAGATTTAGATTAGACACTAGGAGGAAGTTCTTTACTATGGGAGTGATGAGACTCTGGAACAGGTTACCCAGAGAAGTGTTCCAGGCCAGGCTGGATGAGGCTCTGAGAAACCTGGTCTAGTGTGGGGTGTCCCTGTCCATGGCAGCGGGGTTGGAACTAGATAATATTTAAGGTCCTTTTCAACTCAAGTCAGTCTATGATCCTGAAGCACCTTTTCCTCCTGCTGTGTCCCTTGGGAGTTAGGAATCCCACCTGACAAGGGGAAGGACTCTTGTTCTGATGAGTAAAACTTAGCAAAGGGAAGAAGAGAAAAGAACACTTTCTCTTGAGCACTAAAAAAAGAACTGTACTGGCCATAACAGTCTTTGGCTAAAATACTGAGGTCAAATGGATATCCAGTTCACACCAAAATGGTAGTAATTATCTTTAGCTCTCCAAATATGCATCAATCACAGCTTAATTAAGGCTACAATGTAAATGGGCAGCACTAGACTTCTCTAGAGAGGAAAAGCTCATGTTGTGTATAGTTATTTCCTTTTCTTAACGTGTGCTTTGGTTTACATCCACATACAGGGGCTTGGGGTGACAAATAACATCATTACTGGAAAAGAGTAAACAGCTCACAGAGAATAATTTACATGATTTAATACAGCTGCACTTTCTGTTCATAGACTATATGTAAACAGCTTGTGATTTTCTCCAATTATTCAATTGAATTAACTTGACAATAAGTATATATTAACTTGTTTACATTCTTTTATTGTGAGGATTAGTTGCAAAATGCAATATCTGAGATTGAAACTCTGTTGGTCCATTGGTCATTTTAATCATAGGAAAGTATTGTTATCCCTTCTTTAGATAGATTCATACTGAGGATGAGGAATCACCTTTCCTATGATTGTTCAGCACCCAGAGCAATTTAGTTCCAATCCTCCCCAGAACGTGTGCATGCCATAATTCGAATTTATGAGGACAACTCTGAAACTGTTATGAATTTGAATCTCACAATATCCTGGGAATATAGCATGCACCTATGGCCATAATAGAAGAGTTACAAAGCAAAAAGTGGAAGTACCCCAAACACTGAAAGGAGGCAATGCCTCCAGTGTTCATACCTCTCTTCACTGGTTAAGAAGAATAAAATGTGACATATTTTTTTGAAAAAAATGCAGTCTTATTGATAAAGTGTCATTCTATCAGTCACTGACAAACACATGACAATCAGCCATCATAAAACAAAACAGATCTTAAATTATTCTCCAGTGACCAAGACAAATAGCATTTTATTTCCTGAAACTTCTTTGATATTTCTGCTTGTGTTTAGAACTCAGCTATGAAATTATTTGCCTGGTATTTTTTTGATCTACTTAATTTCAGAGTCATCAAGTGAAAGTGTTGCCCAGCTATTCTAGGTTCTCTTGGTTTTCTGCCAGAGGCAGAAAATCGTTGAGGGTAGGAAGCATTGTGCTAAAGATGATTCCCCCTTTGTATCATCCACTCCAGAAAACATAAAGTTCTTCTGTATAACCTAATATGCTTGTCACCTTTGCTGCTTCTGCTTAAGATCTTTGAATAAATGCTGGAGAAGAAATCAAGAGAGAAAGCAGACTCTTTAGGGCTGATGGCATTAAGCCTCGGAGATTAGTTAATCTCAGCGCAGATGGTGATCCCCCAGAGGAGACTTGGACCTTGATGCATCTAAGTGTTATGCACACACAGAGCAGAGATGGTGGCTGTCCCACAGGGTTTACAGTCTGAGTAATCGCTTTCTGTACAATTACCCTCATTCAAGTTCATTTGTAGCTTAAAGCGTTGTTCAGCGCGAACTAGAACATCAGTCTGAACTTCCATGTAGTGATGAACAGAGTTCTTAGTTTTGTAATTACATTATTGCTAATACTGTTACTATTATTATGATCATCATTTCACTAGATAAAAAAGGGTAAGGGAGATAGGTATTGGTGGGAAGGTCACTCTTGATCTAGATGTTCCCAGCCCCAATTCAACACAAGCGGGCTACTGCCATAATTGCAGGCAACAATGTTCAGGAACAGGATAGAGTGGTAGAAGTACACACTGGATGGTGATTCCAGCTGGAAAACTTCAGCTGGACATTTGTGGTTGGACTATATCTGCTTCATGTCAAACAGTGGGTGAACATTGCCTGTGACCTTGCTGTGACCATGGTCTGCTCTTTCCATTGAAATGGGAACCTCCCTTCCTTGCACAATATAAAACTAACCTGAGAGGAGGTTCCAAGTTTTCACCTCATTAGCCATTTTGGTGGAAAGCAGCTGTATAAAGAAATATATATGAAATCCAGGTGTGAAAGATTTCAATGTTATATGGCAGTTTCTAACTAAGCATTCATCATGCATAGAAATTTCAGTTTCAAGATTTCTACCAAACCAAACAAAACAGAGCATCTTTGAGTGTGTATTTTAATAGCCCCTACTTGTAGAAAAAGTTGGCAATGTTTTTGAGAGAATGGACATTTTTTTTCAAGTCCTAGGTTTCTCTTCTCTCGCAGCTTCTTCTGTTGCTCTCTATTCAGCACCAATTTCCTGATTTGCAATCCCCAAAGACATGTGTTTCCTCTTCTTATTTGACTCCAATTTTGGCTGAACCTCAAACCAAAGCCTGTGTGTTCTCTGCCCAGAGATTCGTTATTAAGTACAGTCTAGTGGTTCTTGCATCCTGCCTTTTATTTTCCCAGGCCTAAATCCACAAAGGGACTAATAAGCCTGAAGTAGAACATGGGTGGAATTTAGGTGCTTATGTAGAAAAGCATAATTCCTAAAATGTCCTACATAAAGCCTAGCTGGAGTCCCCAGATATCTCAATTTGCAATTCTAAAGTCTGTAGGTATTTAACTTGCCTGTCAAGAAGTGTTGCCCTCCCAGAACAGCATGGTAAGTTAGTGCCTCACCTGCTCAGGGGCTGTTCAATTTGTCAAACCACAGTCCAAATCACTGCAGGAGCCAGGGCCAGACACCCAACCCAAGCTTAGCATGCACAGATGTGAATGAGTTACAAATGCATAGCAGCAAGGGCAGCTTTCATTCATCTGGGTGGTGGTGTCCATCTTGCCTATACCAGCTCTGCTCATTCATCCTACACATTATGTAGGAGGTCTGGGATAAACAGCCTTTGAGGAAAAGGAGTATAAAACCCTCTCTCCCATCTTGCAAGAGTACCCATAGCTCTTCTGGGCTCTGGGACTTCCCAGTTTTAAAACTGAAGGTGCAGTTCTGTACAGGAAAACATTTCTAATTCCCTGTTCCAGAGCAAGAAAACTGCACCATGCATGACTCAGCCCATGACTGGGCTAGGACTGTTAGCCTGTACTCCCAAAATATTTGGGACATTTTACATTAGATTATCTTTGGAAAGGATAGAGAAAAAGAAATTATAGGACTTACCTGAAGCACAGAGCACTTCCCACCATCTTGTAGAGCTGAGATGTGGTCTTTGGGGTTTTGGTTGAGGGCTGGCATAAATAGCTTTTGCTCAACAAACGCCCTTCTGAGATGTAGTCCTGGTTCTGCTGGGACAGAATCATAGGCCAGCCATGGTCTGCAGGCTGTTAGTTTTTGAGTCAGCCAGAGCAGCTGACCTGAGCTGGCTATAGATGTATCCCATCCCATAAACATCACACTCATTTTATAATGTGGAAATTTGCTGAGGACAAGAAGGTTTCCTGCTCCTTTCCATCCCTGGAGGTGCTTTCCTGTTTATAGTGACCACTGAAATTTTGCTGGGTTGAGTATTACATTGTATAGTTTTTATTGGCATTGCTATTATTTTGGCTGTTTTATTAAATCCATTTTAATTTCAACCCATGGGTCTCCTCTCCTTTTGTTGATTGCTCTTCTTGGCTTGGGAGAGGTCACTGGGTGATAGAACAACTGCTATAGTTTAGCCCCTGATATGGGCTAAATGTAGAGTGCACCCTTTATAGAGCTAGGCTTCAGTACAGTTTCCTCCTCCAGCTGAGCAGTCTTTTTAGTGTTTTCAATCAACAAATCAGAAAGCAAAATATAAATGCTTTCTCTCCTTAGTGCATGGCACAAGATGGACAACAGTATCACCTGAAAACAACAGGCACTATGTGTCTACCACCAGATGGGCAGGAACGTCTGGTTGCTGAATACAGATGCTTTGGGTTGCAAGGACTGAACAGAAACTCCAAAATGTTCTGAGTGGATGTCTGCTGGATCTATATGTCCAGTGACAGGGAAACTGAATTATGCTGTGTACATCCAGGCAGATAAAGACAGACATGGCCAGCATATTCATTAATATTTCCCCTGAGAACATGACATAAAATATGAAATTAGTAAAATTGCCCTCTGACATGGTGTTAAGTCCTAAATATTCAATCCACACATTTTAGGAGCTTGTTGACAAGCTGGAAATGATCCAGAAACACTTTTCCAAAGATTTCAGGATTGCAGAGCTCATCCTGCAGCTGAAGACTCCAGAAACTCCAGATGTTTAGGTTATGACAAGGAAGAATAATCCTTAATAGGAAAGGGGCACTAGCGGAAAGACAGAAATTAGGTTCTTATGTAGAGAGGAAAGAAGATTTTATATTTTTGGTAATAAATATAGACTGTTCTCCAGGATGTACTATGAGAGAAAGACTGGATACAGAAATGAATGGGGGCAAGTCTATGGCTCTGTGGTGCCAGTAATCTTAAGGTCATCTGAATGGTTCAAGTTATTTTTAAGAATCCGTGCATCTTTTAGGAGAAATCCTCATTTATTTGCACCACTATGCAGTACTTTTTCTGTCAGAGTTTTACTTTGAATCTTTCAATGAAACATATGATTTTCCATCTCATTCTCCAAGACTGTCTTTTTGGCAGGGATTGTCAGTGTTTTTAATCTCTAAGGATGTCAGAAGGCACTGTATTTTGTCAAACTTTGTGGTAAATAACTCAAACATTTACTTTCCTATTTCCCTGGCTGCTTCACAGATAGAGTGCAGGACCTTTTCTCCAAGTCAGTATATCATGTCCTGGATCTGTAAGGCAGTGCTAGGAATAATTTGAATGGTTTCTACTGTACTGAACAAGACACAGTTTCAATGAGTAAGACTGGTAAAGTCATTAGTGGCTACACGTAGGCAGTATGGTGGTCAAACAGTTATTCTGTGCTCAGGTTTTCTATTCTACTGCCCGTCTCTGCTGTAGACAGTATGTCACATCTCTGTACTCTGCTCAGACAGCCATCGCCTCTGGCTACTCTTATCACCATTCTGGTAGTGTGATACCTGTCACTTCTGTTATACTAAGGACACATCTGTGGTTCAGTTCTGTGATACAGATCATATATACAAACAAAGCACAACTGTAGTAATTAAGGGGAACACCAGCAGTGACTTAAAAGAAGATAGAAATCTGTGTTATATATCATCTGTCCCCAAAATTTGTGTTCTGAAGCCACAACTGAACGCACCAATGGGTCAGTTCTTGAGCAAGAAACACTGCACTTTGAAATGACTCTGCAAAGCAGTAATGAAGACAAAATTTAATTTATTTCGATTAAGGAGGTTTGTGAGTTATTACTTACAATGTTTGCTAGCAACCATACGAGTGACTGCCACTATACGGGGTTTTTTTGAGCTCCAGCTGAGCCACAGAAGCAGAGGGTTATGAAAAGCTACCTGACTGATGTGTTGAGCTCCTGGATTTCTACCATGCTAGGACTGAGTGATCTTACAGCTTAGTAATGACAGGAATGATTACCTCTCAGGATGGATGTAATGCTACATTTCAGGGCTTAGGTGCATAACTGCTTTCCTCTTATTATATCTCCCTTTTGTACTCAATGTATTCTAGTCAATGGCACTGTAATTTCCCAAGCAACTCTTGCTTTCATAAGGAGCCCTCCTAATGACTCTGCCTTGCCTCATTTTCTCCTCAACAAAATAAATAGCTCCCCTGCCCTAAGCAGAGCCTGTTTTTATTTTCCCTCCTTTATTTTTGTGCTTGCTGTGATGGACCTTAAAAATCTGGCCATTTTCGAAAGTTAATGAATTCAGTGCTGAGGAAAAGCTCCATGCCATCAGCCTAGGATGCTGCAATACCACAGCTATCCATGGGACCCTGGTGCTGGGCTCCAGGCTCTGCTGCCTGGACCACGTTGCCCCAGCAGTAACTGGATATTACTGGGAATAACCACCAGCATGAGGGTGGATAATTTCTGTCCCCTCTCCCTAATTGCAGCATGTGGGGAGTTTAAGCAGAGCATCAGATACATGGACCCCAAGTCAAAACAGGGATGTGTTCTGCAGATCGATGAAAACTGAGGCAGTTAAGCTACAGAGTACGGCCACCAGCCCCGAACTGAAGACAAAGTCTATGTGAATGTTGCAGTCATTTCAGATGTGGATCAGTCACTTGGCATGAAGCACCCTCTACCTCAGCCATATTCCAGCATCAGATATTTCAAATACACCAATACTGACTCCTCACTTTTTTTGCTGTTTGTTATTTTAAATGTTGTCTATGAGACTTCAAAAAGTAATTTCCATGCTGATTCTCCACAGATATTTATCAGATACAAAATGCAGTATCAGATCTACAAGCACTGACAGCTCCCTCTGTACCAAGCTGGTTTGCCCTTGTTTGGTAAGGTATGCAAGATTTATTCCTCGAGCCACTTGTTGCACAAGGCAGGTATTGAAAGGCAGTCAGCAATCCTGGCTACATTCATGATGATGAAGGAAATCCTCCAAGTCATAGAAGCCAGATGGTGGAAATCAAGCACTTTACTCACTGTTGCATCTTCAAAAATCTCCTCTGCTGTATTTTACAGCACTTCATTATTTTCTCTCTTTCTCTACTGTGCAAGTCTATAGAATGTGATAGCTGCTATTTTCTCTCCCTGGTCTCCTTGACTAATCACCATTTCCTTCTAGTAAGTAACATTTTCAAAATGCTAGTATTTGTTCTGTATTTTCTGGATTTTTCTTTTTTTAACATATGTCCAAATAAAGAAGCTGACAGTATAAATGACACTTGCAACCTCATTTTTGCATTCACTTCATGCAGAACATATTCATACTCACGGCACACTTACTAAGGCACAATATCCCTTTAAATCACTCTGAACATAATATCTTTAAAGCACTGATTAAGTAGTTGCCCCTATCAATGTAACTACTGCCTGCTAAGTGTGCTGTTAAATCAGCAGCTCATCAAATGGTCTGATGCTAGGATGTAACAAGTTTCTGATGGAGTTGTGCTCCTTCAAAGAACAAGCATTTTTTTCATCACCCTCTTAGTCACCTAATTTGACTGAGATCTAAGATCTTAATGCATCAATCTTGTTAATTCTCTTGCCAGTACATAAGAAATTGAAGCAATAAACCACAACCTGTTTGTAGTGGTGTTAACATTATTATGCAGTACACCAGCTGACAGGAGCACCGCTTTTCCATTAAACTTCAGCCAATACAACAAGCCTATAGCTCTTGGGAGTGTCTATGTTCGTGTGTCTTTTTTCTTTTCTTCTTCTTTCTAAACCACTGATGACTCACCCAAGGTGCTGACCCTATATTCACTCTACTCAGTGTTCGGTTTTGCATCGTAAACCACTGACATAGTCTCTCATTTCTCTTTGAGTGATGCTATCATTTATGTATCACTAACATTACATCTCCAATTCAAACCAGCAGATGATAAAAATTCCAGCAGAACTGTCAAAAAAATTTCTAAAGAGGTTAAAAAAACACTTTTCCTCTTATTTGATTCCTTTGAAGGAAGGTTGAACCTTTTTCATTTAAACATTAAAAAAACAAACAAAAAAACAAAAACAAAACGAATCAAACAAAAAAAACCCACCAAACAAACAAACAAAAAAACCAAAACAAAACTCAAGCAAATAGCATCTGTTTCAAAATGTCAGCCACAAAGATGGAGTTTGGCAAAGTTGTATATGCAACTATAAATATAACACAGCATATGATAACATGCAGTGTTAAGGAACTGTAAGCACCACTGATAATAGCTCACTCTTGACAGACTGACTTCATCATAAAGAAGTTTGATCTCAAAATTGGACACAAAAGCTAATGAATGTAAGCAAAGTGCTTGTAAAAGCCTCAATGAAAAGGATACAGAATGAAAACCAGAAGACAGGATTTTAATGGCAGTTTTGTCTGCATAAAGGCTACAGCATTCCAGCCCTTGGGAGCCATGGTGGTGCTGCTGCATGGGAAAAGGGAGAGAGGGAGTTGTGAGGGCTTTTTTTCCCACCTCTTACATTTGGGGCAAATATTGAGTTGTTTCTTTCCTTCTGCAACACATGTTTCACATCCTTAATTATAGTGCATTGTTTCCTCCCAGAAAAAAAAACAAACTACAGCCTTCCTAATTTGCCAGAACATGCATATTCCCCGTTGGTGGTTGTTAGAGATACCCTACTAGTCTATAACTTTCCATGTGAGGGCTGCCATGGTAACACAATTTACTGTATACCAGGGTTAATATGTGCATAGACACAGAATAATGTGCAGACACACAAATTACTGCTTCCCTATGGACTGCTTCTTCTGGCAGTGATTTTGTTACTGTTGTTGGACACATGCTTTATACATTAAAGACAGAAAAAACCTCTTTGCATTGATCTTGTATGCTGACTGTTAGGATATATAACAGAAATGTGTTCTTTACACTTGGAGGGGGAAGAGGTTGCAAAATCACAAATGCATTTATGCTCCCGAAAATGCTACATGCAAGTGAAGTAAATTCTGAACTGATCTCCAGGCATTTATACAAATGGCAAACAAACAGGCAGCTGTTTGTTAAAGGTCCAGTCCACTCACAATGGTGAAAAGTTCTTTATTCTAAATAAGGAAAGTATCATTTTGAAAAATAAATGAATGAGGCAAAATAAAAGCTTTGCAAAATAGCAATGGGATTTCCTACTCTGCAGCTGTGTGCTATTACCAGCTATAGTATATCACTCAAACGCTGCTTTTAAAGGGGTAACTGTCAGTCTACAGGGATTAAGATTGAGAATTTGCAATTCATCATCTTTATTTGGAAGTCTGGTAGCTTGCCTACCCAAATTAAATACTTTCTCTTTCACAAGTATACTTTTCAATTAGTTGGAAACATGGACTGCATTTGATTTCAATAAATAAACAAATTATAAACTCTTGAATCTTTATTAATTTAAATCAACAGTTTAAAATTCAGTCTTGCAAAGTACATGACACTGTGAGATATCTTAATGTAATTATGCCAACCTGCTTTTCTGATTGTTGGAGTGTCAAACATTAACACATCTTCAAATACAGCGAGCGCAATTTACGCAGGCTGTCGGCATCAAGCTCCTTCAGGATTTTGCCACAGAAATTTTGCTAAGGGTGACATTGAAGGCAGAATCAGGCTCATGTGATTCCTTTTTGTCTCCCAAGTCTGGATTTGCAGTTAGGAGTAATGTTATTTAAAAGACTTCCCATAATTTGTAGAGGCGGATTTGCAGCCAGAATAAACTGGAAGTCCCACTGCTGTTTTCAGCACTGTTTATAGCATTCAGGTGAGACAAGGAGAGGTGGGGGGAAATGACCACATGAATTAAGAAAGTAGCATTTTTATCACAGGTTAGCTGACCTATGCATAGGCAGGGGAACAAAAATACAGTGGAGACTGAAGGAGAAGGTCTGTAATCTATAGCTTAGGTTACAGCCATTGATGCAATTGATGAAATTCTGGCTTGTCTGTCTGCACTGCCAGACCAGCACATTCAGTTCATTTTTGTATGTGAATATAGGTGCACCCATAGGTACTCATTTACATAGGCACAGAGGTGTGCTTATGCATCCGTATATGTTTGCAGATCCTGGACTCTACAGACCACATTCAGTTCCAGTAGGAATCACACACATGAGTGGAGAACATGCTCCCTGAAAGGGCTTGAGAAGGTATAAAAAGCAGTAGTGTCCTTGATTTAATTCAGCACCACGTTTCCAAGATGGTTAATGGCATTATTGGGCAACTATTGTGGTTAATAACACAATCTAAAACAGTGCAAACCATTTTGCATCTGACTGCTTGTTCTCTGGAGTATGAGATGGAGGCTTTGGCAGTCCTAGAAACCTTTGGAAACTTTGGTTTGCAAAGTCTCCATTAACATTACAAGAGATTGTAAGACTCCTGAGCGTGCGAGACAACACACCATGTATTGTCACAATCTCTGGCAGACCAACCACTCCTGGGTGCTTAGAAGCTATATAGCTGTAAGTGTTCAGTGTCAGCCCAAGGCAGACTAATTCAGGTCTGCTGGCAACAGCTACATAGTTTTCATGACAGAGCCTTAAAAGCATAAATACATTTGACTTTGAGTAGAATGTAGTGTTTCTGGAACCCCCACCCCTAAGACCTACTTCATGGTCATACAGACCTGCTTTTCAACCTATGGCAAGACAACAGCTCCTACAAATTCCTGCATGAAGCTCCTTGCTACCTCTGAATTCTCCCAGCCCCAGGCTCCTAAGGAGATCACCGGCCTCTTTGTTTTCAGTACTGGATTCTCCATTAAAGCCATGAACAGTAATGGCTTGAACTCCCGTTAAGGAAACATAACCACACAACTGGAGGTATTCAGCTATCAGCACAAAGGAGAGAAGAAGTAAATCCATAAAATGAATAATTGCTATGTCACAGCAGTTAAATGACTAAACCAGCAAGGCCTAAGAGCATATGAGACTGTTCTTCCTTCAGTGAAAGGAAGTGTGCTGAGAGGAAATCTCCTTCAGTATCTATAAACACAGAGTTAAAGCACACATAGGACGCCACATATTATTTGCTAGCTATAATTGTTTCCTGTCAAAAATGGACAAACAGGCAAAAGTCATTAATCTGACTTCTCCCTGGGCTTTACCGAGAAGATAGAAACTTAACATCAGAGGTCAAGCACGAAGCATTCCAACCTACCTAAGGCAACAGGCAAAACAAAAACGGTCTCCAGATGACACGGGGTGCCCCAGCCTGGCACAGCTCCAGGGTGCTCAGCCTGCCAGGGCAGCTACTGCCCAGGGGCACAAGTGAACCTGCTGCACCAGCAGCGCATGGAGTTATGCACACTACACCCTCAGATGACACTGCAGTGGTCTTTCAGTGATTGACTATCTGAGTCAGGCCCCACAAGCGTCCCCAGCTGCAGCCCCTTGCTGCAGCCCAGATGTGTGGGTAGTTTTTTCTCTGCAGCACTGGGGTTGGAGGTACAAGGCAGCAGTCAGCTTTAGCACATTGACTTGCAGCAGCTTGGGAATACTGTTAATCTAAACCACATACAAACATTTTTGTCCTGTGCAGGTCTCTAAATGTTGTGTGGAATTGATCCTTAATGAAAGACCATCATTTATTTAACCATGCCATTGCAATTTACACATAGCAGAAACGCACAATTTGTTCCCTTTTGCTTAATGTGTAACACAACATAATCCTCATCTTCAAAGAGGGAACAACAGAAACTTCATATATGGTTTCACAAATTAACACTTTTCCTTGTCCTGACATGGGCCTCCAAAACCAACCCAGAACCAAAACCAAGAAGGTGACAGACCAGTCCAAACTAAGTAATATTTTTTGTGCAACAATTGGTGGCTAATCATTAATCTCTTAATTGTTAATCTATTAATTGAGAGTTTAAATAAATACCACAGAGAAAGCAGTTTTATTCTTACTTTTCAGTGCTATATCAAAATAATATGGCAGCTCAATTCTATTAATTACAAACAAAAATAATTCAAAAGTGTGTGCTTTATTTTATCACACAGGAGAAATATACTCAAGTGCATCAAGAAACCCCACATATGATGAATAGTTCTGAACTGAAATACTTTATTGTCGTGATCTCACATGCACTAGACACATCAAGAGGAATTCCCCACTGGCTTTACTTGGCAGTTGCTGAGGTCCAAGTCGTGCCAGTTTCTCCCAGGACATCCCCAAGGAACAGAAGTTTGTGCTGGGGGGGTCTGGTGCTGAACCTTCTCATCGTCACATTCAAAGCTGATAGGAATTGACCGATTTATATTTTTAACTCAGTCTGTGGTTTTTAATTAATTCTGTTTCTTCTTAATGTTCCCGGTGAGTTTTTAAAAACTCTTTCTGTTAGTTTCTCTGTGATTTATGAAATACTGCACTAGGAATGAAAGGAGGCTTTTCAGGACATCTCTGCTGTATGCAGCAGTGCATGTGTCTACCTGCAGATACATTGTTTGTGTGCTTTATTGAAAAAATGAAACAAGTGAATCCAACACATTTCAGGTTAAACATAATTATTCATTTTCCCATTTTTCCATATTGATAGAGTTCTTTCTAAAAAGAACGTCCCATCATCCTTCACCAGTAAAAGAAGAGCTTTCCATGGAAAAGTCATGATCCAAGAAACTTAAACTTCAGGATGGCTTTGGTGACGTTCTGTTCAAGGTTAGGAAATTGTACGTGCAATACCTGAGTTTTTGTTGTGATGTATATCACCACAGAGAGATGACTGAAAGTAACTGTTTCTGCAGTTGTGAAGCATAATAATAGAGAAATGCTTTCACAAAACAGCCAAGTGGCTTCAAAATAAAAATCAAATTCAAAATTCATTAAACCGAGGATGAGTTCCTAGGCCGGAAAGAACAAATAAAAAAAAAAAAAGCACACTGTATCTACTGGGTGGGTACCCTATATATCCATCCAATTTTTGAATGCCATAAAATTGGGTTAAATATAACGTACAGGTTACATTTCCAAGCTGTGTTTCAGGAAAGGCCTTTTCAATGTGTCCTCATGGGATAAACATGCCACAGTTTAAGTGATGACATTTCAGAAAGCAGAAAAGTTACACAGTATGAAATTGTCTGACTGTGGAAGAGATTAATATGCTATTTACTGTAATAAGTACCAGTTACATCCAATCATTCAGAATTTACTCTTTAATGCATGTAAGGGGAATGCAAGCTACTTAGGCTGCAATTAAATGCACCTTAGGCTTACTGAAGTGATGAATAGTAGGAGAAATAAAAGAAAACTTCCAAGACACCAAAAAAAACCTGGCTGCGCATGGTCTGGATGAGAATACGATCTGCTGGCTCAAGCACTGGCTGGACAGACAGGCCCAGAGAGTAGTGGCCAATGGTATTAAATCCAGCTGGCGGCAGGTCACAAGTGGTGTTCCTCAGGGCTCAGTGTTGGGACCATTTCTCTTTAACATCTTTATTGATGATCTCGATGAGGGCATAGAGTCTATAATCAGTAAATTCGCAGATAACAGCAAGTTAGGTGGGCGTGTTGATCTGCGTGAGGATAGGGAGGCTCTCCAGCCTTTGATAGACTGGATTGCTGGGCCAGTGTTAATAAGTTTCAACAAGGCCAAGTACCGGGTCCTGCACATGGGCCGCAACAACCCCATGCAATGCTACAGGCTTGGGAGAGTGTGGTTGGAGAGCTGTCTCGCAGAGAGGGACCTGGGGGTTCCAACTGACAAGCGAATTAATATGAGCCAGAAGTATGCCCAGGTGGCAAAGAAGACCAATGGCATCCTGGCTTGTATTAGAAATGGTGTGACCAGCAGAAGTAGGCAGGTGATTGTCCCCCCATACTCAGCACTGGTGAGGCCTCACCCTGAGTACTGTGTCCAGTTCTGGGCACCTCAGTACAAGAAGGATATCGAGGTGCTGGAGCGGGTGCAGAGGAGGGCAA
>JANHFX010007827.1:0-11807 GCA_027560015.1 Chloroceryle amazona | reverse complement strand
TTGTTACGTAAGTGGGCTTTTCTTTATCATTAGCATCTAAAATTTCTAATAGCAAAAGCTGGGAACCAGCAGCACGGAAGCGGGGAGCGACCCGGGCGCAGGGATGAGGAGGGAACCGGCCTTTTCCCGGCGGACGCTCCCGCACCGGCCCGGCCTCCGGCGAACGGCACCTGCCCGTAGCCCGTTCCGAGGCGGCCCGGCCCGGCCCGACCCAAACCCTCCGCGGGCCCGGCCCGGCTACCGGAGCGAGACTTTCCCGTGGGGTGATCCTTCCCAGGCGGCGTGGGGGTGCTGGTGAAGGTCGTGCCCCCTGCCCGTGCCTGTAGTGCTTCTGTCCGGGGTATTCAGTGGCAGTTAAAACCGGTTAGAGTTAAAAACCACATTACAGGGGAAGGTTTCAGGTCCCCAGGTGCTAACGACATCAACTTGGTGGCTTTTCCAGGGATTCATCCTGTTCAAGGAACCTCATCGGTTCCTTGACTATATCCACTACCTGCATTAGCAGCTCTGCTCTCTGTAACCTCTTGGCCCCCCTTGCACACCCTGTCAAGGAGTGTTGGAGGGAAGCGGTGCGCTGCACCCTCTGGCTTCTGCTCAGAACTGACCCGGCCTGCTGGGAAAGCCTCAAGCCCCGAAGGAAGTTATGTAGGGTCTCTTCTTACCCCAGCTCCCGATGCTCTATTTGTCCTCAGAGCTCACTACATGCTTCACTTTCCCTACCTGCCTCCGATGGCCTTGGTAGCAGCCAGCAGGGGAGGGATAGAGGAGCCTGGGGAATGGCAAGGCAGCAGGCAGAGACACACACAGTAGAGTAGAAATGTAATTAAACAGTGGGAAAGAGATGCTTGCTTTTTCTTTTTTAAGGTTTGCAGCATGTTGAGGTGTGGGAAGGTCAATTACCCCTCTCTATATGTTCTCCCAAAAGGTATTTGTGCTTCTTACCTCAATTAAGTCATGCAGAGACTGCTTTGCCAGAGAAGCACTATATTCTGCTTTCTTTTCCCTCTGAGCTTGACTAAGATTGCTAGAAACAAAACTTCTGTTAATGATTTTTGGGTCCAGCATTGAGGTCTTGAATGGAAAATGCCCGAATTATACGTAATTGGAGTAGCTTGGGCAGATAAGGGCAAGGTTTGAAGGGTGAGAGATGTGTCCTGAGTGCCTATGTAAGCCAGCACATTGATCCCATAGTCTTTTGCCTCTGTAAGATTTCACATTTTGGAAGTATTTGGATGTTTTTTGTTTACTCCATAAACACAGTCTGGCCAAGCAGCTGCATAACACTGTGGTCTAAAATACATGAATGTTAGGGACAGGTGTTCAGAAGAACTGAAATATTTCTTGATTCCTTTGTAGCAACATGTCCTAGCAAGGTCAAAGAGCTAGTAAACTGTATGCTGGGCTAACCTGCTACAAATTACCTTCATGTTTCCACCAGATGACCAGTTGCCCAAAGACAGCATTATGGTGAGACACACTGCCCTAAGAGCAATGGCATTACTGATTTGCCTCCTGTGTAAGGTTTCAAACCTCACCAGGCTTTTATGTAGGTCAGCTCTCTGATTCTGTGTCACTGCATGCTTGGAGTATTACAAGATGGACACAAAAACAGGTTCAATTTTTTTCTCTCTACCCTCTTCTGACCCATACACACAACCTAGATTAGCTTGTAAGCAAAAATTATGGAGCTCACAAATGGAAAAACTGCAGGTACTTTGTGTTTACTGCCTTTACAGACCTAAAGCTTCTTAAAGAGGGTCACCAATCCACATGAGGCTCCTAAGCACGGCATACTGCATTTGGGTCATTGGTTTGCTGAAAAATCACGCAGAGGTGAACAGCTTCCTCTTGTCTTCATACTGGGGAAATACCATGTGATGTGCTTATTCCAGGCTCCATACGGGATAAATAGCAAATGCTAATACAGATCTGCTTGGTTGAAGAAGTTCAGAAGATGTGCTGCAGTGGGAGGTCTGTGCTGGGATGACAGGAAATTGTGACAACCCTTGCTAGGAAAGAGTTCTCCCTTTATGGGGAATCCTCTGAGTGACCCGTCATCATTGTGCTGCAGTAGCCTACAAACTCCTTTGGACTCTTGTCTTGCAACCTTCTAAAAGTGTCCAAAGTCAAAAGCATTTCTGACATGATAAAATAGCAGTGACTTTAAAGAGAACATCTTACATGCCACCATACCAGAAAACAAACTTTTCAGGGAGGTATTGGGCTTCCTTTCTCCAGTAACAGCATGGTGTTTATGCATTTTGTGAGTCCTGTGTTACAGACTCTTTCACCCTGCTGTCCCTACCCACTGTGGTTTTCTTCAGCTGTGGAAACAGGAACTGCTGAGTTGGCATGTTGATGAAAGTCACACTGCTTTCACACATCTCTGGGGACACAGACACATCCAGGAGGTCATCAGCAACTTATATCCCGGAGAAAATGCTAGTCCTTAAATTGTCTTAAAATTGTTCAAAACAATAATCTGATTTCTTAAGAACTCTCAAACTGAAGGAAGCTTTAGCACTTGAGCACTAGTTGTAGGTGAGTGATCACACCTGGCATATGCAAGCTCACAATCAAGCATTTAGAGTTCAGTGTCTGGCATTTTTCTGCTCACTCTGTTGATCAGCTCAACTACATTTTACAAAGCCAAGATCCAATTGGCTAGATAGAGTAAGGCCATCAAGTTCAGCTCATCTGCCTGGTGATGATGGGGAGCAGCAGCCTGTTCTGATTAGAGACTCACACAGAGGTGAAATTGGTCCCTTGGAGCTGGTACAAGGTAATGGACTTAAAAAATGCAAATACCTCCTTCAGAAGGGTCAGGTCTCCTGAACAGTGCAAGTGCCAAGTGGGAAAAACATTTGAGGGTGACTGCATCTCTGAGAGCAAAATATCCATGGCACAGTAGAAAGTAGCTGAAGGGCAGCTAAAGGGATGGGAAGGGGAAAGTTAATTGCCAAATTGTTTTAAAATTGGAAAGAGAATCAGACTGGAGAAGATGGAGTTGTTCCAGACAGCTATTCTATTAAGGACATAAATAGGGTGTTATTAACAATCTCAAGGTGAACAAAAGCAGCCTTAGTTGCAAGAAGATGACAGTGAAAAGAGGGACAAGGTAACTGCTCAGGGTACTATCCCTATAAAAGCAACACCACCTCACCCAAAGGCCCCCAGTTGCCTTCATTTAAATAAGGTCTGCTTACTTCAGCACCATGGTGTTTGCATTTCATCATTACCTACACTTATTAAAAGAAATTTAAGAATGAGTTCATGAGACCTGTTTCTTGGGTTTGAGTGTTATCCAGGGCCACCGTCCTGGGGCTGCTGGTGCTACACACATAGGAGAGAAGATAGTTTAGTGTTAAGATTGCAAGGAGACACTACAGTGCTGTAAATGAGAAATGAGTAGACAACATGTACTTACACACTGGCAGCAAATTATCTTTGATAGCGACTGACAGCACATTTACAGCTTCCAAACTACTATTTTAGTAGGTGTATGGATGTGCTGATGTTAAAAGGACAGTAGCAGATGAGAGGAAATAGTCTGTATGTATTCTTTCCATATGTATACTGGTAACAAGAGAGGTTAGTGGTATACAAGAAGAACATGTTACAGAGGTGAGCTGGGAACAGAGAATAAAGACAACTGGGACAGTCTGAGTATTAAAAGCAAAGCAAAAAAACCCCAAACCAAAACATAAATGAACTGTTTCCTGAAGTTTGCTTATTGTTTGGAGGTGCAGAATACAATGCCTGGATTCTGAAGCCTAAGAAGAGAAATTACTAGCATTTATTTTTGCCTGGTGTCACACCTTTTGAGATGTGAGTAGTTCATGAAGACTCAGAGCGATAGGAAGGCAGAATATTTGCTGTGCCCCTAAGACAGATCAAACTATCAGAAACAAAAATTTTCAGATAAATGATTTCAAAACTTTTTCTGAGGAAGTGGAAGGAAAACTCTGCAACATGGTAGCCAGTTGTGTCTGAGAGATCTGGAGCTGTAGAAGCAAGCAGGCAGACATATGTATGTGCAGGCACACCCCCTGGCACACAAGTAGGTGGAATTTGGAGGCCAAGACCCAGATCTACTTTGAGGAAGCTGGGGAAGCTGAACAAAGATACAGTGGATGTTCACCATGAATCTTGTTACTTGATGTTTATTTTTAATGCTAAGATTCAACCACATGCTTCTCTAAGAGGATTGGTCTGTCAATTTTAGTGCCAGTCACAGTCTCCCAAATTAAGTCCCAGTCACGGTTATGCTGCAGCTTAGCTCATCATGAGCCAAGGAGCTGTGTGACTCTCTCCGAGGGCTGAGAGCCGAGAACCGACACCGAAGATAGAGCTGCAACAAGCACTCCATCTGTCAGCAGAGGTTTTTCCCAGCGTACATATCCAGCAATCGTGTACAGGGTTAATGATCATCCAGGGAGGCAAAGATTACCATCATCTAAACTGTAAGAGCTGAGCAAAGTGTTTCAAGTGATCGGTTGCCCCAGACAAACTGGTTGCTTTCCTTAGGACTGCAGCTGACCAAAACATTTTCCAGCAAACACTATGCAATGATGGAAGTATTGCATAAGTGCCTCATTTTCCCTATAGAGCATTTCAAATGTCTGTCCTCTACAGACATGATGCATTCGAGTAGAACATTAACATAATAAAAATTATTTTATTAAACTCCCAGGAAATCATTTACAGCTGCTAGCAAAGTAGTCCTGCTGGCTTGGACATGAAGCTGGGAAAGATGAGTAACTTGCATCAGTTGACTCACCTCTCCTTGTTTATGTTTGAAGAAAGTAGGCAGCACTGCTGGTATTTCTACGCTGGATTACTGAAACACAGTTAGGCTTGTTGCTTATGTTGAGTATTTACTAAAACCGAAAGGTCTTTGGCCAAAAGCAGCATTACCTAGTTTTAGCCACTAGAGTGAGCTGCTGCTCAACATTTGAATAAAGGTTGGCTAATTATTTGTGTTGCTCAGAAGTGTCCTGTCGTTTTGTCCTGACAAGTAAAACTGAGTCACAAGCTTTCCCTAAGAACGATCTTTGTGATGCTGTGTTTGACTTTAAGGCCCATGCTCTATTTCAACAGGGCAGGGGACAGTTTTCAGGGAACAGGAGGGAGAATTGTGTTTAAGATGTCATACTGAACACCCCCAAATTTGAGACTGCCCCCATATTAGTCATCACTCAAAATGGAGAGTGGAAATCAACCTTTCCCGAGCAGAATAGCCTGAGTACAGAGATTATCCTATGCATACCATCCTTTCCCCTCTGGCCTAAGGCTTTTCCTTAGGATCCAATTGCAGAACATCTTCGTTGACAACTGAAAATCCTGAGCATTAATACATAATGAATGTGGGGCAGCTTATAAGGAGCATTAACAGGTAAGAGGGCAGAGACTGCAACATAGTCACTGGGATGCCTGATGGTCACAGAGCAGACTCAGTGATAAAATGGAGAAAAAAAAACAAAACAAACCCTTCTTTACAAGTCCTTTACCTTGGGACTTAATAACAAAAACATATCTGTGGAACTCAGCTGGCAGAAGCTGGATCATTCCCACAGTAAGGAACAGACCTTTTTGCTCCATCAAGAGTTTCTACGAGTAGAGTCACATATGACTGTCATTTCAGCTTTGTGCATGAAAATCAAGTGCTTAAGCATGGAGTTCGAGATATTTCTGCTGCTTACATCTAGTGTTACAAGAAGAGTCATTTGTGACTCTGCCAATACAGAAACCACAGAGCAGATATTGAAACCAGCTTGAATGCTAAAGTTGGATACAGATTTACAGCTCAGCTAAAGCTTATTACACTGCTATTGATTTCACTGGAATTGTATCTGTGGGTTACGAAGGCAGACAGTCTTATTAATATATTAATATTTTTAATAAAAGGTAAAATGGATCAAAACCTGGCTGACAGCCATTCAGTCTACCAGCAATGCAAGTGTTGCTTTTTGGCAATGAAATGCCACTGAGCAGCAGCAGCTCCGAAGTGCTAAGTATGGAGTCTTACATTTTATTAGCCCTGCTCTTTCCCAGCAGGGACCCATTCCTGTCTGTGAAACTTTCGGATGCTGGCCAGGTTTTCATGGTTAAGATGTTTTTAGATGCTGACCAGGGTAGCAAATAGTTTCCAGTTGATGTTCATTCTTGCTGATTTAATTCAATAAGGCGACCAGCAAATACAGCTAATGTTCCTATAATACAAACTAGCATAAATATGCCAAGGAGAAGATGATCAAGCACCATTGCAACAAACTTCCATTCTTCTGCAGCCTGAGAAAGAAACAAAGGAAACGGTAAAATCTCTGCAGAACCATGTTTTTCATGGGTGGTCTCAGTGATTGAGAAAACCCTACCTAGAAATACAAGGTTCAAGACTAAACTGTTTAGAAACCCTGGCAATTTGGTGAACAATTTCATTAAAAAGAAATGTTGAAAACCTTAATTTTTAGTCAAATGGCTGCTTTTGAAAGGGAGTTTAAAACACTGAAAGCAAACCATTTAGTTTGACCCAACTGACTGGTATTTTTCTATCGCTTTTTCATTCTCTTGGCCTACCTGAGCAATTGTCATTAATTTAGCTCTAGTCCCTGCTTTCCATGCCTTGTATACACCCTAAGGTCTGGGAAAGACTTCTCCATAGTTCCCTTAGTATTTTTTCCAGTTATGGGACACCATGAGCCACTGTTCTGCAACTGCATTCTCACTGTATGCTTTCATGTGAACCTAGCACTGTAAGTGTGAGGTGCTAAGTGCAGCAAGGCTCAGGTTTTCCACCCTGTAACTCTGCCTTATGAAGTGACACATACTGGCCTAAAGAACCCTGTACTTTTGTCTTAGTTGTACAACAAGTAGAAGAGGCCATTGTAAATTGTCTAGGGGACACTGATAAGTAAATGATGTTTTGAGGTGGTTCATAAGTACATAGGTGAATTCAATGAAGTGGCAGCCTTCAGAAGCAACAATCTTCAGTTTATTTGGGGAACTTGGCTTCTGAAACCCCCTGGAAGTGGTATCAGTGGTGCCCATGTGACACAAGTACTTGGGCTCCACTTCCGAAGGGAGCACTTGCCAGTAACTTGAAGACTCTTCTTGTAAGCCTAGGAGGAAGTAAAGCCCTGAGATGCTGAAGCCATGCCAGCCCTACCAAAGGTAACACTTTATCTGCAGAGAGGCACAGGAGTCATAGGGGGAACATGAGACTACAGCCAGAGCCATTCCACATGCTCCAGAAACTTGGTCACAGGAAAAAACACTCTGGTGTAAATCCTGCCCATGGGAAGGAGAGACCTCCTTTCAAGAGTACGGCCAAATTACTGCCCCAAAGAACACTCTCTCCGTGTCTTCAGGCTAGACTGCAGCTCAACAGGAAAGGTCTGTGTTCATTTAGAAAGGTGAAGTACCAATACTGAATTACCAGTGCAAGAGCTGTGTGAACCATAATAACTGAAATAAGAGAGGGGGTGAATTGCCTTGAATGTGCTAGGAGGAGGCAGAGCTGGCTTTTCCTGGGGAACACTGCGAGTCTACATGCACTTGTCCTCTTTTGGCTTGCAACATGGAAAAAGTCAGTAATCAGAGTAGCTTATGATGTGTTTCACTTGCAGGGATTACTTCTAGCATTCAGGAATAAACCAAAACCTTATCAAAATTGGAATTATTGTTTGTAAGTTACATGTAAGACTTACAAGAAAAAAAATACTATCCTTTTGGAGTTTGGCTTGTTTCCTGGCTTTTCAAAATTGTCAGGAGCTTACTTACCACAGGGGGAAGATGCCCAAGTGGGAGACAGGAGGAATGTGTTTTGGGACTTGCTTACAGTTCTTGAAACTGCTTTGCTATTTGCAGACACTCCATCTCTACAGCTTCACATACCATATTTAGAAAACCTTAGCACTGACACTTTTTCACTTTTTTCTTTTTTGGGGGGCCAAGATTCAACTGCCATCTGCAACAATTATCTGTCACTTCTTGTTGACTGCATCAAGGGGAGAAGACTGTTCCCTGCTAAAGCCAAACCGGAGCTCGGAGTGTTTTTGTGAGGCTGGGATATTTTGCCAAAAAAAAAAAAAGAAGTAGCAATTTGAAAGCAACAAATGAATCATTCACAAAAAATGCCTTACATTACTGGCTTCTTGGTCCGATTTCATAGTTTCTGCAATGTATTTGATTCCCTCTATAGCATTTTTCACATCTGGATTTCTGGTAAGCGGGGAGTAGAAGTTGACAGGCACAGAACCTGGCTTCCCAGAAATTTCAGAAATATCAATATCTTCTGCAAAAATATTTTTGTCTTGTTTATCCCTGGATGGTCGTTTCATTGTAGAGAAAAACATGATGTTTGGGATTGTGTCAATAAATATCTGAAAACAAAGAGGGAGAAGATGACAGTTGCTGGTCGGCGGGGCTGTGCTGAAGATGCAGCTGTGTACTGAACAAAGGCAAAGCCTCTGCAGTCCCAAATCACTTCCCACACTGGATCAGCTACAGATTCCCCCTCAGAGTATGTCACAGCCTGCATCTTGGTCACACTGGGGCTTTTGTCAGCCTTGTGTCCTGGGGCACATGGAGTCACCCGCAGGCCTGTCACATGTTTTCTGGAAACCATTTCCCCCTATCATATTGCCAACATCTACACGTGAAGGGGGGTGTAATACCACCCCAGAGCAGACCCTCAGCTAGTGTGAGCTGAAAGAGCTCTGTCACTCTCAACTAATTTGGAACATATTTCTTATGAATCTGGCTTGACATACGGACTACGAAGGATCTCTTTTGGCTAGTTAAGTTTGACTTTTTTATTACAAATGTTTACTAAACATGCATATAAGGTTTACAGAACAATTTTAAGTACATGGTATGTTTGCCTGTTGAAATATCCCTTCTGCAGGGATTCTTTGTACTGCAGAGCAAATCTGATGTAAGCTGTACCTTTAAAAGTATGATTAGAAATACACAGAACAACCTCCTATTCATGTCATGGTTTAATATGAACCCAGTCAGGGTGAAAAAAGGCAAGAATAACTGAATAGATCCTCTTTGATACTGTCTCCCTGGCAAAGAATGTGTAATGATAGACATCCTATTTTTTTTACATCTTGTGGTTACCCTTTAGACTACTGTGCGAGGATCTGCTTGCTTCCCAAAAACTGCAGAGCAACCGTATTTACTGGAAAAGTACAGAGAAGGCCACAGCTTTTGCTAACTGTCTTTTGCAAAATGGGATGCTGAACACAGGTATCCCCAAAGGCCTTTGTGCTCTGCAGTCACACAGGCTGGCAAACTTGGCCACTGGTGGGCAGAGGTTTTGCAGTCAGATGGAGAAGTAGACCAGGAAATGTAATTTGAGTCCAGATGGACATTTTATTTTCCCTGTACCTTCAGCTGCCCATGTTTTGCCTCATCTGTTCCCTGCAAGACTCTACCCCAGTGGACAATTTCATTATTTAGAGGAGCACTTTAACAGTCTTGCTGACTTTATGCACAGCTAAGTAGTAAACACTGACTCTTGTGCCTAGAGAGATTTAACATGATGCATTTACTTCCCCGATTCCTGTTGACTTTTATTAGAAAACCTGCCAATAAAATTTGGAGTGCTCAGTGGAAACCATGAAACATGCAAAGCCATAGAGCTCACCTTCCTGACCCAGGGCGGCATGGTATGAGTGCTTGGGGAGCGGTGGTGGGTGTTGATGACGATGACTGTGATGATGATTGAAGCGATGACAAACACCATTGTAAACAACATGTATTTGCCTATCAGAGGCACTGCACTGGAGGTGGAAGGAATCAGCTCCACAATGACCAGAAGGAACACAGTCAAAGACAGCAGGACAGAGATGCTGAGAGTCATTTTCTCACCTGCCATGTAAAAAAGCCAAAATAAAACAAAACAACAAATGAAAACCCATTGCTGTTCCTATCATTCAGTGCAGAGAATATTTATTTGAGAAGATAGGATGTGGACAATCACTATTCAAACCATACGTGTACATGCATCTGGAGTTGCTATCGTTTCTCCCAGCATCCAAAGCAGTAACTAGGCTGGCCAAACCCGAGAGCTTAACATAGCATTAAGATGGGAATAACAAGGTGTAACTGGGATGAAGTATGGGTGATGGATATGGAAAATTTACTTGCCAGGAGTGCTTCATGGGCTGTGCATTTTGAGTGATGAAGTATCTGCACCTGATTAATACTTGTGCCACAGCCTCCTGGGGGTTTGCTTGCCTTACACTTTGGCATGTTCATGCTGGGCTGAGTGGGCAGACAAAAATCACACCTGACACCAGAGGTCAGTTGCTATTTGAGATGTTCCAGCATGTAGGATGTCAAAACTGAACCACAACCATGATTCTCACAGCATTTTTTTCTATCCAGTTCAACTTTATAGAAAGTTTTCCACTGAAAAGAAACAACTATCGCTATTTCATAGCAGAAGCTTAGTGAAATTCAGCAGTATGAAAAGCTGCCACAAAGTAAAATGAATGAAACAGAGGAAATGGGTGGCAGGGAGCAAGAGCTGCTCAGCAGGGACAAAGGAGGCCAGAATAGGCCAGGATTACTCTCTGTGTCACATGAGGTAATTTCTGTGAACAGGTAACAAGGTTCCTGCTCTAACACCATGCCGAAGGACCTCACTCACTCCTTATGCGCTCACTTAGTATGTGACATAGTAACACACTACCTACCTATGGCAAGCCATAAAAATCAACTAGCTAAATCTTTGTTTGGCAGAAGATAACTGGACAGTTAAGCAGTGCCCTCTGTGGGAAATCAGCCCAATTTATTTCCATCCATAGTTTCAGCTTTCAGTGCTTACTGTTTATTTGAAGAATGTTTAGATATATTATTTTGAGCAGAAATGTCCAGTTTTAGTAAACAATTCCCTTCAAGTAGGCTGCTGATTTAAAACATGCAGAATTTCTCAGAAACTTGTTAGGAGATTTCTATAGCAGTTGAATGAATAAATCTACGTACCTGAATCTGTGGGTAGGTAAAACACAAACCCAGTTAAAAATGAGAAAAGCAGGCAGGGAATGATGACGTTGACGATGAAGTAAAGAGGCAGGCGTTGCATGAGGAAGTGGTAGGTGATATCCAGGTAGGGGGTGTCTGGGCAGCAAGTGTAGTAAACCCAGTGCTTCCAGCCACGGTAGTCCTTCATCACCCATTCTCCACTCTCCATGAAGTTACTCAGATCTGGACGGTCACTCTCCTGACACCAAAAAAAACCCCAGCCAACCAACCAACCAAAAAAAAAAAAAAGCAAACAAACAAAGAAAAACCCAAAACAAGAAAAAAAAAACAACACCCAAATTCTTAATATTAGATGTTTTGAACAAAATCAAAACCTGGGAGTTACTTAGGATCAGGATTCCAAGTAACTTAAGCACTTCATGCATTTTTGTGAGCAATCCACTCTCGTTTATGACATTTTGCCTTAGAATATCATCCTGTACACAGCATTCAATTAAATATTTTACATAAACAGTCAGGGATAGTTGCTTAAAGAGAAATATTTACAGGAGACATACCAGAGGGGACAGGGAAAGAGTCATTGGAAATGGAATGTTATAAGCAGAGAAAGATAAAACACCACCACCATGCCCACCAAAAAAAAAAGGAGAGAAAGAAAGAGAGAAAGAGAGAAGGAAGGAGAGAGAAAGACAAGAAAGAAAAAAAGAAAAGAGAACAGTCCCTCCCTGCCCCCCCAACAAAAAAAAAAAAAAACAACCCTACAAAAAAAAAAAGAACAACAAAAGGAACCCCAAAAAAAGAATGAGAAGAAG